>QQXO01000265.1:0-30808 GCA_003709845.1 Chaetothyriales sp. CBS 134916
TTTGCCACCTCTAGGCACCAGCTTATTAATACTGCTGCCTGGGTTTGCCACCTCTAGGCACCAGCTTATGTAAGCACTCTCATGTCCTAGCTTAGGTAAGCAACCCTGCCAAGGCCTCGCACAGGGGGAACATAGAGGCGTTCTTGGAAATACAGGTATCCGCCTTGTTGAGTCTAGTCTTCATCAAGGGTATCCTTATTCAGGATGTTACTCTGAGCCCATTAGTTGTCAGCTAAAGCTTCAGAATACTCTCTTTTAAGGTATTCTAGGGCTACTCTAACTACTGCAAAACTTAGGAATAGGGTTAACTCTAATTCATTAGGAGTATAGTCAGGTTGTCTTGATAGGGCGTCTACTGGATTAGATATCCCTGGGCGGTGCTTGATTTCAAAATCAAAGTTAGATAGCTTATTCCGCCATCCCTACTAGCGGCGGTTAAGCTTGTCACTTAAGTTGAACCACTGAAGGTTCTGATGGTTACTCAGTACTATGATTTTATGAGGATTTCCCTCGAGGAAGTATCTCTAGTACCTAAAGGCTTAGATAATTACTAGGAGTTCTTGGTCTAGAGTCCTATAGCGCTGCTTAACAGGTATGAATTTCTTCGAGTAATAGGCTATTAGATGTTGATATCCTTCCTTATTAGTCTGTGATAGGATTACACCAGAGACAATAAGGGAGGTATCTAGTTCCACTATTATTAGTGATTCTGGGTTATATCAGGCTAGGATTAGTTTGGACGAGAATACCTGCTTAAGTTCTTCAAAAGCTCTCTAGGCAGCTTGATTCCACTTAAAAGGCTTTCCTTTGTCTTTCAAGAGGTCTGTTAAGGGGGAACAGACCCTGGAGAATCCTCGGATAAATCGGCGATAGAAATTGGTAAACCTAAGGAATGATAGGATATCTCTAGGCTTCTTGGGTTCTGGCTAGTCCTGAATTGCTTAGACTTGTTTAGGGTCTATCTCCATAGACCTGGGCTTAATTAGGAAACCTAGAAAGTCAACTTCCTGGGTGAAGAAGCGGTACTTAGGGAGTTTGTAGAAGAGCAAGGCTTCTATAAGCTGCTCTAGAACCTTCTATGTTCTCTTGATACACTCTTTATAGGACTCAGTATAGATAAGTAGGTTATCAAAGAATATAACTACTCCCTAATTAAGGAGGTTACCAAGGGTCTTGTTAATATAGGACTAGAAAGTTGTAGGGGTATTATAAAATCCAAAGGGAAGTACAGTATACTTATAGAGTCTATAATAGGTATTGAATACTATTAGGTACTTATACTCTGCAGCTATTCAGATTCGATAATAAGCTTCTGCAATATTAAGTTTGGTGAACTACTTAGTATCTTTAACTATTTATATAAGGTTGTTAAAGAGGGGGGTTAGGTAGTAGTTTTTGATAGTGATATTATTGAGTTTGCGGTAGTCCACCATAAATCGGAGTCCCCCTTTATATAGTTTAGGGATAAATATATATAGAGATACTACTAGGGAGGTACTTAGATAGATCTATCCTCTCTCTAAGTATTCTTAGATATATTCTTTCTAGACTTTATCTTAGGCTTGAGAGATAGAGTATAGGCGCTGGGTAGGGGGTAATTTTCCTTCTTACAGGATGATCTTATGATCTATGTTAGGGCGGAGGGGCAGTAGCTCGCGGGCTTCTTGAACACTAAAGCAGTTAGTGTATAACTAGAGTTCTGAAGGCAACTAGTTCTAGAGGTCTTCTATAAGATTAGTTTAGGCTATAGCTATAGATAATTAGACTTGCTCTCTAAACTCCTCCTCTCCTATTTCACGGACTATATAGATAAGAGGATCATAAAGGTCTTGGTATATAAGGCAGGTATAATCATACCCCACTAGCTTATGATCTAGGGTATTTTTCAGGGTAATTCTAGGTTAAGCCTAGACTAAGGTAATAAATATAAGGCTACTATTAATAGCCTTTTTTAGTTCATAGATCTAGGATGAACTAAGGTCTTTAAGCTTGGAGCTTTTGAAGTTTTGCTATTTCTTAAGTAATTCCAGGGGGTATCACTCCTCTTCTTGGAGGGTGTTAAGTTCTTCTTAGGCTTTAAGGTCAGGGTTATTGGGGGGGATATTTACAATTAGGATCACAGAATATCCAGTATTACAATCGTGATTATAAATATCCCCCTAGGCAGGGTATCCCTAGATAGATACTCAGGAGACAGTTACTTAGGGAACAGATACTTAGGAAGGTATTTCATAGTGTTCTGTGTTTTCAGGAGCTTTATATAGTTTAATAGTATCATAGATATAGTTGATATCTAGGTTAATTTGATATAGACCTAGCCTACTAATAGAGAAATCATCTGGTATCTCAGATTTAATTACTGCTATATCTGCTTTAGGGAAGCCCTCTAACTAGACTCCAACTAGGTGTTCTCGCGAGGACTCAGTACTATAGGGTCTCTCTTTAAAGTCTTCTAAACTGATAGTAACTAGGTCTCCTTGGAGTCTGTTTCTCTGAATAAATATTCAAGAGATTAGGTTCGCTTTAGCTCCCCTATCTACTAATATCCACGCCCTTTAACCACTAACTATCCTATTTACCTTTAACTACTTAACTACTTAGCTAGGTAGTTTAGGCCTCCTGGTGTGCTTAGTTAGCGCGGATATCTTAGTTGTGTTTGGGGGTAAGCCTACTGGTTTACTCTCAGAAGCTTTGGATAGGGTAGAGGATTATCTTGTAGTTATCTAGTTGTTGGCTTAGGTAGCTGCGGCAGATACTTTTGGGGGCGAGAATTAGATAGTATAGTCTTAAGTAAGGTACCCTAGTTAGCGATATTTTAGGTAGAGGTTCTCTTATTAATAGCGGGCTTACTCCTCTAGGGTTAGCTTAGGTAGGAATAGCATAGTTTTTATAGATAAGTCAATATCCTTCCTAGGCTTATTTCTGATATTCCTTAGCTTGTTCTAGAAATCAATAGCGGGGGTTTTGTAATTAGTATAATACTTATTATCTACCGAAATAGCTATCCACTTAATAACGGTATAGTTATTCTTGTTAGTAGAGTCTATAATAGGGTAGGAGAATAATTCCTTAAGGTAGGGATAGAGACCTATAATAAAGTCTCGCCTCTTTCTGGTAATATCAAGATTCAATTATTTATATAGGGTCTTAAATTAACCTGTGTACTTTCGAGCTGAGGAGGTCTGCTTTAGAGTTCTGAGTTACTTATAGTAATATCCCTTAATAGCGCCAGAACTAAGATAAGCAGTTTCAATAAAGTTAAGGAATTCTTTGTGACTATAGATCTTACTGTCTTTGATCTCGCTAGTAATAAGGGCCTACTATTCCTTACTAATATAAACCTAGAATAGGTTTACCTAGGATTAATCTGACTTATATACAATAGGTGCCATAGTAATTTGAGTGTTATAGTTACTTATATATTGGTTATAGTCACTAAGTTTACTATTCTATAGCTTAATAGCTAGAAGGTTCTTAGTTAACTCTGCTTTAGTGGACTTAGCTGGCTACTGGAGGGATATGATTAATTTAAGAATTACTTATAGGTTCTGAGTTAATAGAAATATACCTGGTTATGGATTCTGGGGCTATATACTTAGAGTATTATTTTGATTAGAGTGTGATATATCGGATACCTGTTGTGATGTTATGATTGGGTCTGGTGAATCTTCTTAGCTAGAGCTAGCTAGAGGGAAGCTTGGGGGTGGTGTCTCTAATTAAGGGTTGTTAGGCTCTTGAGACTTCTGGATTAGTCGCCTTGGTGGTATCTTGACCAGGCTAGAGTAGAGGCTAGGACTTGATTCAGGGACTGGGATCTTGTATCTGTAAGCTGGGACTGGGATCTTGTGTCTGTAAGCTGGGACTAGGATCTTGTGTCTGTAAGCTGGGACTGGGATCTTGCGTCTGTAATCTGGGACTGGGATCTTACAACTGATCTGCAAGCTGGGACTAGGACTGGGGTTTTGTGTTGGTTTACGAGCTGAGACTAGAACAGGGTGTTCCCTGCCGGTCCTGCAAGTTTTGAGGCTTAGACTGTTGTGTGGAGGCGAGACGGGATGCAGGAGGAGCAGGGATAGGGTTCAAGGATTGGTAATTGCTAAGCCTAAAGAGAGGGTAAGCAAGGATAGACAACCCCTGCAGCACTAAATACGCAGGTGTGCGCCAAGACCTGCGCCAAGATATGCAGGTGTGCGTCAAGACCTGCGCCAAGACTTGCGCCATGACATCTACGATCCCGATCGTAGATGTCCCCTCCCTGGTCCCCGTAACACCTAGGCCTTAACTTCATCATGTTTACCTGGATCATTCCTTTTAGGATAAGCCTAGCAGTATATAGTTAGAGTCGATCATCCTCTTGTGATACTAGTAAATCCTGTTCTCGTCGGGAGAGTATATCTAGCTTCTGTCCTTGGGAGGCTGGTCTATACTTGATTACTGGTGCGAACTTACTCAGGATCAGCTACTAATATATCTGTCGTTCAGAGAGCTTTTGAATCCTAGTAAAGTACTCGAGGTTCTTATGATCTATAAGGATAGTGAACTATCCTACACTCTTTAACTTAGCTTCCTATTCTACCAGGCATTTAATGATAGCCAGCATCTCTTTATCGTGAATTTCATAGTTATACTCAGCTAGGCTGTTTTTCTTGGAGAAGAATACCACTAGGTAGAGGACTTTTTCTATATATTGGGATATAATCCCACTAGTATAGTATCCTAATACATCTATTTCTAGTACTATCTCTCTATCTAGGTCAAACTAGGCAAGTACTAGTGCTTTCATAAAGGCCTCTTTCAGGAACTTAAATACCTCCCCAGCCTCAGGGGTCCAGATAAAGGGTATATCCTTTTTAGTCAGGGTATATAGTGGTATTATAAGCTTTATATAGTCCTTTATAAATTGTCGGTAGAAGTTCGTAAAGCCTAGGAAGCTCATGACTCCTTTTACACTCTTTAGGGCCTACCAGTCTTTGATTACTTCTATTTTCTTTAGATCTATACTTAACCTATGTTCTATATCAATAATAAAGCCTAGGTATTTAGTAGACTTAACTTCAAACTCATATTTATCAACATCAAGTTATAGACCTGCCTTTTCTAATTTTTCCAACATTAGTCTAGTATACTCCCTATACTACTTCTAGCTCCTATCTATAAATATCAAAATATCGTCTATATAGGCCGAGATAAAGTCGTCTAGGTATTCCTATAGGGTACTATTAATATATCATTAGAAGGTACTTAGTATATTTACTAACCCAAAAGGTATCACTAGCTACTTAAATAGGCCAAAGTATATTCTAAATATAGTAAGCTATTTATCTCCTTTAGCAATACAAATTTTGTGGAATACAGCTATAATATCAAGTTTAGTGAACTACTTTGCTTTACTTATCTAGTTAAGGGTTTCTTAGATCAGTAGAAGGGGATAGCAGTCCTTCTAGGTGAGCTTATTAAGGGCCCAGTAGTTATAGCAGAAGTATAGTCCTCCTCCTGGCTTTCAGACAAATAGTACTAGGGCTACAACTAGTGAGTTACTAACTCTGATAAAGTTCTTATCTAGTAACTTAATTAGCATCTTCCTTAGAACCAATAGTTTGTCTCAGGACATATTGTAGAGTAGTCCCTAGGGGGCCCTAGGAGTCTATCTATTAGAGTCCTTTTCTAGCTTGATCTAGTGGTTGATTCCTGGTCAATAAGGAGATAGTTTATCAGCCTCTTGTTTACTGAAGAGTCAGGCAAACTTCTTGTGTACCTAAGGGGGTAGCTTCTATTTTAGGTCTATTAGTACTTTTTCCTAGAGGGCTTTATTAATATCAGCTAGGCTCACTATAAAGATAGCTGTTTAGTTCCTCTTCTTCTTCTAGCAGCTTACTAGGAATATAGTAGCTCTGACTAATCAGTGATTATACTGATATTTTCCTTCTTCATAGACTACTATCCTAGTATCCTTGAAGGTTAGTATATCAGCTCCTGTATCCTGGATAGTATTATTATATTCTAGTTATAATTATCCAAGGATAATAGAATACTCTTTAATTCAGGGTACTATATAGAGGAATACTCTTTTATTCACTCTTCTACCTATATCTAGTTTGAGGTAGGCAGCTTCAGTTATACAATTTATAGAAACTTGTTCTATAGATTATAGTCCTCTAGGGGTACAAGAGATACACAGAAGACAGAGGCGGTTAGTAGTATAAGAGTCAATCATTCTATAACAAAGATATCCCCTATTAATCAGAACTAATATTAAGTTTATATCATTAATAATAGTAGATACTTTGAATGATTAATTATCTATATAGTCCCTCTTAAACTTATTAAATTCCTTCTTTATTTACCTCCTATCTTAAGTAGGCTCCTACCTACAATTTCTAGCAGAAGCTACTTGTTTTCTAAGTTACTTATCCCTTCTTCTTCTACTAGTGTATCTCCTTAGTATAGTCAGACTATATTAGCTTATTAGGGTCTAACCGGAGGGCCAAGGTTATACTTCCAGGATAGGTGTCCTGGTTAGTCACAGTAGATATAGTACTTCTTCTTCCTATATTATTCGAATTCTTCTCGGCTAAGCTATTTTACTCTCTTTAGGGCCACTAAGTTAGCTGTTATTATTAGCTACTAGTCTATCTAGTTAGCTATATTATCTTTTGGAGGGTTATTTTTTCTTCTAGTCTAAGGGGCTTAGTTCCTAGCCTTATCCTTCTTTTGTAGGGCCTTAAGGTTATTACTAATACCTTATAGGAATTCATAGTATTCTTAGTAGTTATCTAGTATCTTAGTAGCTATAATAGTAGTCTAGAGGGGTAGTAAGAGGTCATTACTTAGGAAGGTAATTTTTACTGTGTCAGTCCAGTCAATACCTCCAGTGTCTAGGAGGGTTCAATCAAATTCAGTAAGGAAGTTATGAAAAGGGCGGCTACCTTGCTTTATCTAGGCCAGTTTGTTGGCAGCCTATTTAGTAGCCTTAGTGTTGTTGTATATAGCCTTCAGCTACTTAATCAACTTATTAATAGTTATTTCTGGTTTCCTATCTACTGAGCTTACCTAAGAGCTAACCTATTCTAAGGTACTATCTCAGAGGTAACTATATATATACCAGAAGTATACTGATTCTATTTCATGTTATTTATTAATAGAGAGTTTTACCTTGATCTGGGTTAACTAGGGTTTGAATTCAGACCTCTTTCCTTTAAACTCTTAGAGCTCAGGGATTTTGGCCTTTAGTGGTTTAGGGCTTTTTATTATTACTAGAGCTACCGGTGATTAGTATAGTTATTGCTCTAGCTGGTTAATCTGATCTCGTTATTGATAGAGTTAGTGGTAGAGGTCCCTAACTATCTCTGCTGTTATCTGGTTATCTTCTATTAGGGTATCTATATTAGAGTCTGTTATAATAGCTCTAGGACTTCCAGGGTATTTATCAAAAGAGTTTCCTAGCTCAATAACTAATGATATAGGAAGAAAACCTAATATCAGGGTTTATGATAGGATATATTGTACTATCAACAGTGATATCTAAGTATAAGAAGGTTTTCTTGAAGAGAGACCTTCGAGGGAGAATATAGCTATTATATATACTCCCTCCTTCCTTATCTCTATCTTGATATATATCCCTCTTCTGCTTAAATCTAGATATATATCCTTATATTATTTAGTTCTGGATATATATCCTTCATTCTCAGTACAGGGTATCCACTGTTGTTAGTCAGTGAGGAATTTACAGGACACTTAGTGACGAGTATTTTCATAATGAGGGAATTGTCTTAGTGTAGTGTTGTATAGGTTCCTATTAGTTAGCCTCTGTTGCTTATCGTGGAAGGTTTGCCGGTGGTGGTCTTGTTGATTTACTGAATCATTAGGATCAGTAAATGATCTGTTATTAGTGCACCCTGTCTTGTTGTCGCTGGCGACTGCCAAGACCCTTAAGTGTGCGCAGCCCTTAACACTGTGGACAAGCAGAGATATCTGCGATCGCGATTCTAGATGTCCCTCGTTTAGCTCATCAAGATACTATTACACCCTGATAATAGTGAATAGAGCCGATTCAAAATGGAAGATTTTCTATCATGGTGATGCGCCAGGGATATCTGTGATCGCGGTTGTAAAAGGACAAAATTCTTATGCTTGTAGGATAACTCCTGGGCTCTTACAGCAAGTATAAGATACTATAGGCTTATAAACTATAAAGTATAAATACACTGGGCTCTCATAGTAAAGTTACAATACTATCAGAACCCATAAGCTCTTATAGCAAAGTCAGAGCACTGTCAGAAGCTGTGGGCTTAGCGGAGCTAATATTATAAGCCCTGGGCTCGCTAAGCTCCCACAGCATCTCACTTTACTATGAGCCACAAAAAAAAATCATGATGTTAGGACTATAGCAACCCTAATAGAATATAACGAAGGAGCTCCCCTAGCTTAGGCTTCTATACTCTTCTAAATGATTACTAAGCAACGAGAATAAATAGCTTAACTAGAGTATTAACTACTTAGGTAGAATAATAATAGAAGAACTATAGTAGACACCCTAACAGAAATAACTTAGTAAGCCAAAACCTCAAAACCCTAGAAGGCAAAACTACCTGAACTCACTAAATTCAAAGGGAAACAAAGTGAATTTAAGCCCTAGATAACCTAAGCCTATATAAAGTTATAGATTAATAAATCAGTAGAAACTAAGAGTACTAGGTTCTGGTATATCTATAGTAGACTTAGGGAAGGAGCTCTTAAGTAAGTTAGCTCTTAGGTTAATAATATTAAGGAAACTAGTGAAATAATAATAATAATAATAATAATTATTGTCTATCTGGGCATGTTTTTGCCTATATAGACTATTTCCCCTACAAGCAGAAAAACCCTAGCCCTCCCAGAGTAGTTAGAGAAAACTGCAGTCTTGCCCCAGTGGCCGCCTGCGTGTTGCATGCGCCCGTCCCACTTTGGCTTGTCACCCTCCTATCGTGCGCCACTGGCGCAGAGAGATTGAGCGATCTCCCCTCCTCCTCCTCCTCTACTTCCTCCCCTTCTCCTTACTCCTGTAATGAGGTCCATTCTGCTAGCTGACCACTCTCCTCTACCTCCAGTGCCTGTACAACAGCCTGGACAAGGAATCATATAGTATTCGGCCATATCTACCTATCTAGATATACTCCTAGTTTTCCACGCTATCTCGCTGACCTACACTTCCATAGAGTGAGGCCCAGGCAAAACCTCCTCTACCTAGGTGACTCCCTGTTTACTCCTTAAGCACACACCAACAGCTGTGTCTCCTAGGCGATACCACTTTGCTTCCACTCCGACCTGTAAGTGTCTCTCATGCTTGGCCCAAACTATCTATTGTAGCAGTGTAGGCCTCAGTACGAGTAAGGTAGATATCCCTGGTAGTGTCAGCTAGGCGACACCCCTACACCACTACTCCGACCCATAAGCATAATTACAAACTATCTATTACAGTTTTGTAGGCCTCAGTACAAGTAAGGTGGCTTCTTCTCCCAGTTCCACCTAGGCGCCACCCCTGCGCTGCCACTCCGACCCGTAAGCACCTCCTATACAACACAAACTATCCATTGTGGTGCTCAGGTTCCTGGTACAAGCAGGATAGAGAGATATCTGTTCTCTCTGTGTACCGATATACACGTCTGTCCTCTCGGGCTACATAGACAGTCTTATAAAGCAGCATCTGCTAAGGATATCTGTAATCCTGATTGTAGACCGATTCTACAATCGGGATCACAGATATCCCCGGCAGACCCTATATCTCGCTGACCTTAGGGCTTCTGCTTAGCTATGGCTGCCAGTACACACCACACCCCGCGAGCATCGCTGCTCGTTTCGCGTTACCCAGGGTGGTCTCCCGCCCCTGGGCCGTCTATGTCTTGCAGAGGCGCCTTATACTCTCCTCGCCAGCGAGCCGCATAGGCTACGAAGCCTCTACTAACTAAGCTTATATCCCCTTTCAGATATAGTATTTCCTTGCTTGTCTTGTCTCTTTTAGCTTCTAACTCCAGCCTCTTCAACAGCCTTGTCTTATTCTCTATGATACAGGTCTAGCTGTGGTTTGTCTTATTCCAGGGATATAGGTCTACCCTAGCTTTGTCTTGTTCTTAGAGATATAGGTCTAGCTCAGGAAGGTAGCCAGCAGGGTATGGTCCCCCTGTGTCACTCACAGTAGCGTATCGTTTCGGTAGCAGGCCATCGTGTACACGTCGAGATCCAAGTCTAGTCATATCAGAATTAACAGGTCCACAAGTATATACCTCTTCCAGGTTCCGGTAGCCCTTGTGTGTGGTACCTACGGCCCTCTTATAGGCGGTAGGCGGCACGCCTCCCAGAGCGCGTGTAAGCTGGGGGTGTCCTATCGCGTCAGTAGGATAGTACCACTTCCACAAGATAATAGGTCTTGCTTTGGGTCCAGCTATAAGCTGAATATCGACGCGTCGGGTGGTTTTCAAATCGATTCCCCCTTTTTGTGGTGAAAACATGTCGCAACATGTCGGTTCCTTTGTATGGTTTTTGCGACTCATCTCAGTTCACGCTTTCTCAGCGCTTAACACCGGACACCGTGTGAAGGTGTGAGTCCATCGTCCCACAGGCAACGAGCGTTGTCACGCTGTGTGTCGCCTGCGCTCCGCGTGCTCGCGGAGGGCTATCTATTTATTAATAACTAGCTAATTATATTCTTCTTTATTAATAATATTATCTCGATATATAGATAAGTAGATAGAGAGAAAGCTATAAGATTTACCGATTAGCTTACTAAATGATTTTAGATGAGAGATTTAGGTAATCTAAGATGGTTTCTAGGTATATAAGTAGTATAGGATTGAGAATAACACTGAATTTAGCTCTCCTAGAACTTATATATTGAGAATATTGCTGCTAGATTTAATCTTAATAAGTAGAAGAGATATCTATTAACACTACTACTAATTAACCCTTTAGAATTAGCCTTAGTCTTGGTAGATAATGCTATAATTTACCTCTATTAGAGGAAAATTAGCTTGATAATATATATAGTAGTAATAACTTGCCTAGATGTCGCTTAAGCTGCTGTGAAACTTGTAAGATTCCTTATAAATCCTACTTTAGATTATATAGAGGCAGCTACATCATGATTTTTTTTTGTGGCTCACAGTAAAGTGAGATGCTGTGGGAGCTTAGCAAGCCCAGGGCTTATAATATTAGCTCCGCTAAGCCTACAGCTTCTAATAGTGCTCTGACTTTGCTATAAGAGCTCATAGGTTCTGATAGTATTGTAACTTTGCTATGAGAGCCCAGTGTATTTATACTTTATAGTTTATAAGCCTATAGTATCTTATACTTGCTGTAAGAGCCCAGGAGTTATCCTATAAGCATAAGAATTTTGTCCTTTTGCGACCGCAATCGCAGATATCCCTGGTGTATCACCATGATGGAAAATCTTCCATTTTGAATCGGCTCTATTCACTATTATCAGGGTGTAATAGTATCTTGATAAGCTAAACAAGGGATATCTAGAATCGTGATCGCAGATATCTCTGCTTGTCCACAGTATCCAAGCTCTATCTATTATTACCACTGCTGTCATGTCTACCTAGCTTATCACCATGCTTATTGCTCCACAGCTCCAGCGCTCTGCGCACTATATGACCAGATGCCTTCTAAGTATCAAGATTATCGCCTATTATGCCATCTATTAGTATATTGCTGATATTGCCTCTTCTAGCTAAAGGAGAGGATAGAATAGTAATACTCGCATTGTCTCTATTATTAGTATTACTATCTGTATCACTACCTATATTAATACCTACTACTATAGTAATATAGTCTATAGCTATAGAAGGCAGAAAGGCCCGAACTTTACAAGGTGTAGATAGAACCATATTATTAGTAATAAGTTATTGGCTCTATATATTAAAGTTAATAAATATATAATAGAAACCTAAGAGAGCCCGAATGAAGGTATACACCTGTCACGATATAAATTTATTGTCCTCTTAATTTATATGTTTATAGACCCGCTTCTTAACTATACTATCTGACTCTCTATATATCTCTTCTTGTTTCCAGGAGTATCTAGGTTGATGATTTACTGTTTAAGAAGTTTATAAGCAACCTATTAGTTGATTTGAAGTATATTAAGGGTAGAGAGACCCTTAGCTATTACAGCAAAGAAGTAGGAAGAGTCTAAGTACCTAATAAATGGCAGTAGAGAACAGCTCTCTGGGATATGTATAGCTAAGGTAAACATTATCTTCGGTTTATAGTATAAGCTAAATGATATATCTAGGTTCTAGGGGGGGCCCTCCGCGAGCACACAGAGTATAGGTGATATACAGTGTGATAGCGCTCGTCACCTATAGGACAATAGACTTATACCTTCACGTAGTGTCTAGTGTTAAGCACTGAGAAAGTATGAACTAATATAAGTTGTAAAAACCACACAAAGGAACCAATATGTTACAACATATTTTCACTATAAAAAGGGGGAATTAATTTGAAAACCACCTAATATATTAATATTCAGCTTATAGCTAGACCCGAAGCAAGACCTATTATCTTGTAGAAGTAGTACTGACCTACTGATACAACAGGATACCCCTAGCTTATACACGCTCTGGGAGGTGTGCCGCCTACCCCTGTAAGAGGGTTATAGGTACTATATATAAGGGCTACCAGAACCTAGAAGAGGTATATACTTATGGACCTGTTAATTCTGATATAACTAGACTTGGATCTCGATATATACACAATAGCCTGCCACCAAAACAATACACTACTATAAGTAATACAGGGGGACCATACCCTGCTGGCCACCTTCCTAAGCTAGACCTATATCTCTAAGAACAAGACAAAGCTAGGGTAGACCTATATCCCTGGAATAAGACAAACCACAGCTAGACCTATATCATAGAGAATAAGACAAGGCTATTGAAGAGACTAGGGTTAGAAGCTGAAAGAGACAAGATAAGCAAGGAAATACTATATCTGAAAGGGGATATAAGCTTAGTTAGTAGAGGCTTCGCAGCCTATGCGGCTCGCCGGCAAGGAGAGCATAAGATACCTCTATAAGACATAGACAGCCTAGGGGCAGGAGACCACCCTGGGTAACATAAAATAAGCAATGATACTCGCGGGTTATGATATGTACTGGCAGCCACAGCTAAGCAGAAGCCCTAAGGTCAGCAAGATATAGGGTCTACCGGGGATATCTGTGATCCCAATCATAGAATCGGTCTATAATCGGGATTACAGATATCCTCAGTAGATACTGCTTTATGAGACTATCTATATAGCCTAAGAGGATAGATGTATATATCGGTACACAGAGAGAACAGATATCTCTCTATCCTGCTTGTACCAGGAACCTGAGCACCACAATGGATAGTTTGTGTTGTATAGGAGGTGCTTACAGGTCAGAGTGGCAGCGCAGGGGTGGCGCCTAGGTAGAACTAGGAGAAGAAGCTACCTCACTTATACTGAGGTCTACAAAACTATAATAGATAGTTTGTAATTATACTTATAGGTCAGAGTAGTAGTGTAGGGGTGTCACCTAAGCTAACACTGCCAGGGATATCTACCTTACTTACTCTGAGGCCTACACTGCTATAATAGATAGTTTGGGCTAAGCATAAGAGATACTTATAGGTCAGAGTAGAAGCAAAGTAGTATTGCCTAGGAGACACAGCTGTTGGTGTATACTTAAGGAGTAAACAGGGAGTCACCTAGGTAGAGGAGGTTTTGCCTGGGCCTCACTCTATAGAAGTGTAGGTCAGCGAGATAGTGTGGAAAACTAGGAGTATATCTAGATAGGTAGATATAGCTGAATACTATATGATTCCTTGTAGGCGGCCAACAGCAATATCAAAAGCAGGAACAGCAGCAGGCCAGCAACCACTCCAGTGGCAACAGAGGGCCGCTGAACACCTAGATATAATAGAGGAGTAGAGGGCAGAAGGACAGGATAAGGGACACCTTGTGGCTTACAGGAAAAGACTAACTAACTAATGATACTATGGGGGTACTAGGGAGGATCTACAAAATATATCGTAGACCTCCCCCTAGGCACCTAGGCGGAAAGCAGGTATACTGTAGCCTACTGCTTTAAAGTCTACCTAAGGGGGTTTTATTCCTATAGAAGGTTTTTCCCCTAATATCAGGAAGTAATCTATATAGGCTATAGTCCTATATCTGATATAGGTAGGGATATTTATAATCAAGATCATAAGTCTCTCTCTCTAATTGAATTAAATAAAAATATATAGGTTCTAGAGGGGAGTAATAATCATTCTAGGAAAGGTTAGTTTTCAGGTAGGTTAGTAAGATTATAGTATATTCTGATAAAAGGAGATTTACTGACAATAGCTAGTAGTAATAAGGGGTATATTGAAAATTATAATAACTATATCTTATTTCTACCTTATATATCTGTCTTATTTTCTTATTTACCAAGACTATGAATCTCAAGATAAATACTAAGCAAAATCAAAGGGGTAATATCCTAGTATATAAAGGCCTACTTCTTATATTTATAGACTAAGATAGATTAAGTAGTAAGTACCCTAAAAAGTATAGAGGCTCTTGAAAGTAAGTATTATTACTACCTATCCTTATCTAAGGGAAGTTATAAATACCTTAACTAGTACTATTATTTAACTACAGGATAAATCATAAATATTAGTTAATCCTTTAGTACCGGTCAAAAATCATGTAGTAAGGTCAGGAAGTAGCTGTAGTACAGTACTTCCCTCCTGTAGACAATACCGAAACTACAGATAAAGTCTGTAAGCTCCTAGAGGATAATAGATTCATATATAGGACTAGGACTTCAGGGGGTACTGAGGTAAAGTATATCTAAACATCTCTTTGAATATCTAAGGCTCTAATTCTGAAAAAGCCCGATATCAGGGATAAGTAGATATCCTAATCTATTATCATGTTATTATATAAGGTATTCTGGTTAGAGGCTGATTCTGGTATTGCTTAGGTTGCTCTACTTACATATTTCTTCAATCCTCTTCGCAGCGAGATAATCTGCTATATTATTATAGTTCTGTATTAGTATATAAAGGAATATAAGTCTAGGAGGAGAGATGTCATGAATGATGACAAGACGCCTACTTCCCGACGTCATGCCGACAACAGATCGATACCTCCGGTCCTCGGACGGACCTTTGGTTACACACGGCGACCTTTGGAGGGACTGCATGAGACAACTGCCACCCGTACGATCCATATGGCTGGCTGTACAGTCCTTTGGTCAGAGGCGACGGGGTAGAGCAAGGCAGAGGGACCTTTGGACAAGACCAAGGACCTTTGGGGTCAGGAACTATGGAAGGGCAGACTCCGACCTTGCGATATGAAAGGTATAAGTATGCGCGGAGGTTGTGGTCATCTATCAACTCTCCAAGCTTTGAGTCTTGTACATTAATACTACAATATAGGGAATCTAGACTAGTTAGCTCTCTCTTATCTTCTTCTTTGCCTTCTACCTCTAGAGCCCCCCTAATATTCTTAAAGCTTGATATTAGATTATCGAAGAAGAGAGAGCGATAGTATTGCGACACTATCACAACATCTATTTAAGGGATACTTATTGATAACTTGGAAGCATGAGCAGCCAACCCTCGACAAGCCAACCAGAATCAACTGACCTGACTCCGATATCTTCAACTAGAAATCTAACTACCTAACTAGGCGCTGAGGCAGCCATAGCGACTAGACCACAGCCTGTCAATAATGCTACAACACTAGAGTAACAGCTAAACAACTTGTTGAAATAAGCTTGTCTGAAGTACTAACAGGAGTAAGTATAAGTACTGCAGTAATACCTTGAGGGGGACCCTGTGGTAGAGTACTCGGAGACAGGAGGTGTATAAGTGGTTCCTATAAAACATAAGTATACTAATGACAATATACACGAGGACTTTAAGCAATAACAAAAAGACACCAAATATCAACAAAACCTTATATTTGCCGGTAAGAACCTAAAGGAACTTAACAAGTTCCTGGTTAGCTAGAGAAATACCTTTGGAAGGATTAAGGATCATTCTGAGAATGCTTGGATAGCTTAGATCAGTATTATCAGTAATTCCCTGGTTAGTGATACTGCTGCCGCCTAGGAGATAGCTGACCACAATGAATATAAGATATAGGACTAATTTATAAACTTCCTATAGGACTAGATCACAGATCTGGCGACTTATATAAAGGATACCTTATAAACAATAGCCCAGAAAACTCAGAAGTTAAATCAAAGTGTCCAGGAGCTATTCACAGAAGTGAAGATACTTAGTTAAGATATTCCGGATATAGACCGCAAGGTCCTTGATACCTAGCGATTCCTCCTCACTATAAAGTCAGAGATTTAGGCACAAGTTATAAGCAACTATAAGGAGATCACCAGCGAAAACCAGGTGCTTGTATCAGTAGTATACTATAAGCAGGCTCTGAAAACAGAGGCTCTGGTTACTAAGGAGCTGCAGCAGGCCTAGGCCTCCGCTGGTAACACTAGAGATAGATCCAAACCAAAGGGTCAAACTAGGGATCCTCCTAGTAATAGGGTAGAGGAGACCTAGAGAGATAGGAAGGGAAACAACCCCTCTGCTCTACAAAGTAGACAGACCAAGCTAAAGGGGAGCAACCTATTCCACTGCTTCAAGTATAGGGAAACAGGCTATATAGCCCTAAAATATAAGAATCCCCTAAAGTATACACTAGATATAGGCGAGATACAGGAAGAAGCAAAAAAATAAGCACTAATATCTCTGATACTGTAGGGGTATTAGGTATCTCAGAAATCAGTAAGAATAGATCTCTATAGGTGAATATCCAGATCCCCTTAGGTGAAGGATTCAGAGTGGTCAACACTTTGGTTGATTCTGGTATCTATAAGAATTTTATCTCGCAATATATAGTGAAGGAGGCGGGTCTCGAAACTATCCCGATATTGAGAAGTATGAATTATACTAATAGCTTACCTATAACCTTGTATAGAGAACTCACTATCAAAACAGTTGTAACCGATTCAAAAGGAATCTCACGGATAACCTCTTATTTATTCCTGGTAGCTGATATCGAGGAGTATGATATATACCTCGGGATACCTTGGCTTAAGACAATCAATCTATTGACTAACTAGGAATTGAAAACCTAGGAATATCAGTTAAAGAGACCTAAAATCAAGATAATGAAGGCTAAGCAGTTTCTTCAAGAAACCAAGAAGGTGAAGGCCCTATTTATTGTATATATAGCACCGGCAGTGTAACAGGGAAAGGCCAGCTGTTTTCTCTTGTAGCCTAATGAGAGCTAGACCTCGGAACTACCACCGGAATTCAATGACTATCGCGATATGTTCTCTGAAAAGGAAGCTGTGAAGCTCCTGCGGGATACATAGATAGCGCATAGTATTGAAACTAAGCCAGGGGTATAAGTACCCTATAGTCTAATATACCCCTTGAGTCAGCAGGAACTCAAGACCCTGCGGGAGTATATTAAGACTAACCTGGCTAATGGACAGATCAAGCCTAGTACCTCACTGGCAGGGGCTCTAATCTTGTTTGTACCGAAATCTGACAGGACACTGCGGCTCTACGTCGATTATCGGGGGTTGAACCGGATTACCATCAAGAATTAATACCTATTACCACTTTTGTCAGAGATCCTGGATCAGCTGAGCGGAGCAAGATACTATACTAAGATAGACTTACAAGATATATATCACTGTATACCGATCACCAAAGAGGATCAATAGAAGACTGTATTTAGGACAAGATACAGCTATTTCAAATATACTGTCATGCCCTTTAGGTTAATAAATACCCTAGCCACCTTTTAAGCCTATATCAATGAGGCTTTGAAGGGCCTGTTAGATAAGAAGTGTATTGTGTATATAGATAATATCCTTATATATAGTCGTACCCGCGAAGAGCATATAAAATATATTCAAGAAGTGTTATAACGCCTATATAAGTATAGACTATATACAAAAATATCAAAATATAAGTTCTTTACTAAGGAGGTGGTATTTCTAGGATATTGAATAGGCACCAACAGTATATTAATGGACCCCAAGAGGGTTAAGTCTATACAGGAATAGCCAGAACTAACCTCATTCAGAGAAATACAAGTATTTCTAGGGTTTGCAAATTTCTACCAAGGATTTATTGAAAAATACTTAAGGGTAGTTACGCCTATCACAGACTTACTTATAGGGATACAAAAGGGAAAGAAGAAAGGGCTATTTAAGTAGACCCCTAGCGCTATATAGGTGTTCCAAATACTTAAAGAACGATTTTCATCAGTACCTATACTTACCTATTTTGATCCTAAACACTAAATACAGGTAGAAACAGACACTTTAAAGGAGGTAATGAGAGCTATACTCTTATAGGCCTATAATAGACCTAGGAAGGGATATACCCTCTAGAAACTAGTGGCCTTTTTCTCAAAGAAGTTCTCTCGAGAACAGAGGAATTATAGAACTAGAGACCAAGAGATACTTGCTATTATATCAGTATTTAAGGAATAGCGGTACTACCTCGAAGTACCTGTGAAACACACCATAGTCTTAACTAACTATAAGGTATTACAGAACTTCATGACTAGGAAGCAACTATAAGGATAACAAATCCGCTGGGTAGAGTATCTTACAGCCTTTAACTTTGAGATCTAATACTGTAAAGGGAATAAGAATCCCGTGGATAGGCTGTTGAGACAGCCAGATCTCATAGTGTCTGAAGTTACTAAAGAACACCCTTTATAGCTGTTGGTTAAGCTATACCAGTGATATATAGGTAATACACCGGTAAAGAGGGTGGCTTAATCTAACAGAAAGTTGGTTGGAATGATGACCAGGGCAACTTCAAGAATACCTCTTGAGGCGGAGTACCTTAGGATCATTCCAACATAGGCGAACAACAAGAGGGGTGACACTGAGTTATATATACTTATATCTAAGCTACCTAATATCAGTTGTATAGGGGAATCTTGTGTTGATCCCCTACCAATAGATAAGGTCTCTGAGGAGTCACTTATTCCTAGGATCCCTACTTCACTCAAAAGTCTTTTCCTGCACCTATAGTCAAATGATAACTGGTGTCAGTGAACAGTATAGGAGGACTATACAGACTATATAGTTGAAGGAGGACTGTTTAAAGGACAATGGTCCCGCGACAGGGAGGGCCTGATATATTATAATAGAGTAGTCTATCTACTAAATAACCTAGCTACAAGATCAGATTTACTAAGGGTTAATCATGATAATCTGTGGTAAGGAGGGTATTTCAGGTATAATAAGATATTCAAACTCATCAGTAAATTCTACTAGTGGCCTTATATACAAAAAACAATCAATATATATATAGATATATACAATGTTTACTAATAGATGAAGGTGCTACACTATAAACCTCATAGTTTGCTATCACCACTACTAGTGCCGAAAGGGCCCTAGGAGGATATATCCTTAGACTTTATTATAGGGTTACCGCTGTTACTGTAAATAGGGACTATATATGATTTGATCCTGGTGATTATCGATTGATTCTCAAAGATAGTATATTATATTCCTATAGTCAAGGAAGTTAACGCTACAGGAGTAGGTGTACTAATCACAGAGAATATCATCTCTAAGTTTAGAGTACTGAAATTGATTATTAGCGACAGAGGATCAGTTTTTACCTCGAGTTTCTAGGAGTCGCTATACTTCTACCTAGCTACTTATAGGTGTCTCTTAACTATATTCTACCCCTAGACTAATAGGTAAACAGAACAGATAAACCAAACACTAGAATACTACCTTCGTTGTTTTATTAACTATAAATAAGATAACTAGGCAGAACTTCTTCCTTATATAGAATTTATAGTTAACTAAGCTGTTAGTATAACCACTGGTAAATCGCTATTCAAGGTAGTGTATATATATACACTAATAATACAAATCAACATTAAATATAAAGAACCTATAGGGTATATACATGAAAACAAAGCAGTAAAGGAGACAATAAAAGGCTTGTAGTAGGCTCAATTAGTGAGCTAAGAAGCCCTTACCACTGCCTAAGAAGTAATGAAGAAGTATGCTGATAGAAAAAGGAAGGACCAGTATTTCCAGATTAGGGATCTTATATAACTCGCAGTGAAGTATATATATACACTATACGCACAGAAGAAACTGGTGGACTACTTCTTAGGACCCTTCAAGGTAATCTAAAGAGTAGGGAGTAATACCTATAAACTAGAGTTACTAAAGAAGTACTAGAGGCTAAATCCAATATTTTATATATTATTACTAGAAAAGTATAACAGGAGAGAAGGTGTTGAGCTACCGGAACCCCTGGATATCAAAGGCGAAGACTAATAGGAAATTGAACAAGTCCTAGATAAACGAAAAAGGGGGAAATAAACCTAATTCTATATCCGCTAGAAAGGTTTCTTAGAGGCCTATAACTTGTGGGAGCCTGAAAGTAACCTACGAAACGTAGTTGAGGTAATCCAAGAGTTCAGGGAAAGAAAGTAGGCTCAGGAGGAATTATGATCAACAAAACGGTAGCGAACTAGATATTGAGGACAACGCCTGAGGGGGAAGGGGGCAATGTCATGAATGATGACAAGACACCTACTTCCCGACGTCATGCCGACAACGGATCAATACCTCCGGTCCTCGGATGGACCTTTGGTTACACACGGCGACCTTTGGAGGGACTGCATGAGACAACTGCCACCTGTACGATCCGTATGGCTGGCTGTACAGTCCTTTGGTCAGAGGCGACGGGGTGGAGTAAGGCAGAGGGACCTTTGGACGAGACCAAGGACCTTTGGGGTCAGGAACTATGGAAGGGCAGACTCCGACCTTGCGATGTGAAAGGTATAAGTATACGCGGAGGTTGCGGTCATCTATCGACTCTCCAAGCTTTGAGTCTTGTACGTCAATACTACGATATAGGGAATCTAGACTAGTTAGCTCTCTCTCGACTTCTTCTTTGCCTTCCACCTCTAGAGCCCCCCTAACAAGAGAGGTCTACTACTGTGATTTTGGTAAAGGCGTTAAAGGTAATATCTTATATAATACTTATTAATTATGTGGTACAGGGATATCTACGATCCTGATTGCTGATAAACTTAGTGATCAGGATTATAGATATCCCTACACCATATAATATCTTCTATTAACTACTTATATACTAATCATTAATTATAGGGTTATATAAACACTATTATAGGCTATGATATCAGTAAAGTAAGCAGAAGCAAAGCTTGATCTATATAATCCTCATGAACTGTATCCTTATATATATCAAACAACTTCATGGAGATGATGAAGAAGATATAGAAGAGGACCTATATAGAGATAACATAAGTATACTTCAAGTATACAGTTCCTATATATCATATATAATAGGAGGTAGTCTTAATGAAGAGGGAGATGATGAGGAGTGTAGCCATAAGGAAGATCATAAGGAGGAAGATCATGAGGAGGAAGATCATGAGGAGGAAGATCACGAGGAGGATGGTCATGAGGAGGAAGATCACGAGCAGGATAGTCATGATAAGGAACATGAAGATAAGTATTCTCTATTATAATAGAGTATATATCAATAGTTATAAATAGATAAATAAAGGTTTCTACAAGTTCAAATAAATGAGAGGATATATGAGATTATGAAGATTAGGGTGATTAAGGTGATCTTTTGAAAGAGAGAGATCTAGCTGTTACTAATTATTAACATGAATTTCAAGAACTACAGAAACCTCTGGCAAGTTAAGGTTACTCTATAAGCTTATAGCTAATTCAGGTTACTACAGGAGCTTATAGTAAATTAAGGTTGCTGCGGGAGCCTATAGCAAATTTAGGTTGCTACAGGAGCTCATAGCAAATTAAGGTTGCTGTAAGAGCTCATAGCAAATTAAGATACCCTGACAGCATATGAGGCCAATGTTTTGTGCTTTGCCCTTTTGAGCGCACAGCACCTATAAGCTCCCAGGGCCAACCAAAAAAAAATCATGATGAACCCTAGCTAGAAGCAAGTCTGTAGAAGCTTATCTAAGCAAAATCCAAAGCCTAAGTAACGAGCTAGCTAGACGAGATTTAACTATACCTAATAAGGTATTAGTTGCCTATACTCTCAGCAACCTTAGACAACAATATAAGGCTATAGTAGCTATGATAAGCTAAAGCTATAGAGGAAAAAAGGATAAAGAAATCAGCCTAGATAACCTATTCTCATAACTATTAGATGAATCAAGACGCCAGAAAGCCCTTAAACCTCAGGATATAGAAATAGCTATATCTACCCAAAAGACTAAGTAAAAGACCTCTAAGAAATACCCTAGATACAAAAGAAAAGGGTATATAGAGGAAAAATACTGGAAGCTTCATCCCGAATTGAAGCCAGATAAACCAGCTAAAAATGAGGAAAATAAGCCAAAAGATCAAGGCTTAATTACCTAAGGAGATGAAGATGAACTAAATCTTCTAAGTACTACCGAGATAAGAGCTATACTAGAGATAACTATATCTATATTAGAGAATAATAGGCTAAACTAGTACCTAGACTTAGGAGCGACAAAGCATATATATACTTATAAAGACCTCTTTATAAGCCTTGAACCTTATCTAGTTACCCTAAACTAGGGAAATGCTGGAAATATTCAGGTCTAGTATAAGGGTATTATACTAATTACAATAAGCTCTACTAGCCGAAGGGTTAAATTACATGATTACCTATATGCCCTAGAATTAGGACTAAACCTCCTATCTCAAGGGTGCCTTTTAGCAGAAGGCCTTACCCTAGAAGCAAATACTAAGTATACTATACTTAGAAAACAGGGAGAGGTTCTAATCAAAGGTTATCCTCGGAATAACTTAACCCTTATCAGGGTAAACAGTAGGTCTGAGAGAGCCCTAATAGCCGCGGAAATAGACGTATGGTACCAAAGAATAGGCTATATCGGAGAGAAAGCCCTTAAGAGGCTTCCTGTAGTAACAGAGAATTACTAGGTAAAAGGCCCCTATAAGACCTGTAATACCTATATCTAGGCAAAGGCCATAAAGAGGGTAAGCTCTATACCTAGAGCTAGGGCTAAGAGGTACCTAGAGAGGGTATACTCTGATATCTGTAGTCCTATAAACCCACTAACCTACCAGGGTTATAGGTATATCTTATCATTTATAGATAATAAGACAAGATATGTAGCTATAGGCTTGATCTAAATAAGGGATCAGCTATTTCAGAAGCTATAAGCCTATATATCCCAAGAGGAACACTAATCAGAGTCAAAATTACTTACAATTCACTCTGATAATAGGAATAAATATAAGTCCTAAGAGATAATATCTTACCTAAAGACAAAGGAGATTAAACCTATATATTTAGTACCATATACCCCAGAACAGAATAGACTAGCCAAGATCTTCAATAGGACTATATTCTCAAAAATCTAGGCCTGGCTTATTAAAGCAAATCTCCCTAGAGACTTATAGGGAGAAGTAGCTAATGTAGCTATCTAGGCTTATAATAGAACACCTTATTTAGCTCTAGAGGGGTTTATTGTGGGAAATATAAGGCTAGGTCCATTATAGGAAAGGGCTTATAGGTACAGAGATACCTAAAGGTGGCGAACCTAGGCAGCAGGATTGATAAGCTGGTGCCTAGAGGTGGCGAACCTAGGCAGCAAGATTGGTAAGCTGGTGCCTAGAGGTGGCGAATCTAGGCAGCAGGATTGGTAAGCTGGTGCCTAGAGGTGGCGAAGCTTATGAGTCATTATGAGTTATTTATGACTCATAATTACTAAGCTATAGAGCCTTCTAGAGGGAAGGTTCAAGCTATATATACCCCCTATATAGCCATAGTTTTAGATAATAAGTGTTACCAGGAAATTTTTGTTACGGGGACCAGGGGGGGGACATCTACGATCGGGATCATAGATGTCATGGCGCAAGTCTTGGCGCAGGTCTTGACGCACACCTGCAGATCTTGGCGCAGGTCTTGGCGCACACCTATGTATTTAGTGCTGCAGGGGTCGTCTATCCTTACTTACCCTCTCTTTAGGCTTAGCAATTACTAATCCTTGAACCCTGTCCCTGCTCCTCCTGTATCCTGTCTCGCCTCCACACGACAGTCTAAGCCTCTAAACTTGCAGGACCAGCAGGGAACACCCTGTTCTAGTCTCAGCTCACAAACCAACACGAAACCCCAGTCCCAGTCCCAGCTTATAGATCAGTCACAAGATCCCAGTCCCAGATTATAGACATAAGATCCCAGTCCCAGCTTGCAGATACAAGATCCTAGTCCTAGCTTACAGATACAAGATCCTAGTCCCAGCTTACAGACACAAGATCCCAGTCCCTGAATCAAGTCCTAGCCTCTACTCTAGCCTAGTCAAAATACCACCAAGGCAACCAATCCAGAAGTCTCAAGAGCCTGATAACCCTTAATTAGAGACACCACCCCCAAGCTTCCCTCTAGCTAGCTCTAGCTAAGAAGATTCACCAGACCCAATCACAACATCATAATAGGTATCCAATACATCACACTCTAATCAAAATGATACTCTAAGTATATAGCCCCAAAATCCATAACCAGATATATTTCTATCAACTCAGAACCTACAAGCAATTCTTGAATTAATTATATCCCTCCAGTAGCTAGCTAAGTCTACTAAAGCAGAGTTAACTAAGAACCTTCCAGCTATTAAGCTATAGAATAGTAAACTTAGCGACTATAACCGATATATAAGTAACTGTGATACTTGAATTACTGTGGTACCTATTATATATAAGTCAGACTAATCACAAGTAAACCTATTCTAGGTTTATATTAGTAAGGAATAGTAGGCCCTTATCACCAGCAAAATCAAGGATAGCAAGATCTATAGTCATAAAGAATTTCTTAACTTTGTTGAAACTACTTACCTTAGTCCTGGCGCTATTAAGGGATATTACTATAAGTAACTCAGAACTCTGAAGCAAACCTCCTCAGCTCGAAAGTATACAGGTTAATTTGAGACCCTATATAAACAACTGAATCTTAATATTACCAGAAAGGGGCAAGACTTCATTATAGGTCTCTATCCCTGCCTTAAGGAATCATTCTCCTACCCTATCATAGGCTCTACTAACAAGAATAACTATATCATTATCAAGTAGATAGCTATTTTAGCAGATAATAAGTATTATACTAATCACAAAACCCCTGCTATTGATTCCCAGAATAAGCTAAGGAATACCAGAAATAAGCTGAGGAAGGATATTAGCTTGTCTATAAAAACTATGCTATTCCTACCTAAGCTAACCCTAGAGGAGTGAGCTCGCTACTAACAAGAGAATCTCTACCTAAAATATCACTAACTAGGGTACCTTACTCAAGACTACACTGTCTAATTCTTGCCCCTAAAAACATCTGCTATAGCTACCTAAGCCAATAACTAGATAACTATAAGATAATCCCCTACCCTATCTAAAGCTTCTAAGAGTGAACTAGTAGGCTTACCTATAAACATAACCAAGATATCTATACTAACTAAGTATACTAGGAGGCCTAAACTACCTAGCTAAGTAGTTAAGTAGTTAAAGATAAATAGGATAGTTAGTAGTTAAAGGGCGTGGATATTAGTGGATAGGGGAGCCGAAGCAAACCTGATTTCTTGAATATTTATTCAGAGAAATAGGCTCTAAGGAGACCTAGTTACTATTAGCTTAGAAGACTTTAAAGGGAGACCCTGTGGTACCGAGTCCTTGTGAGAACACCTAGTCAGAGTCTAATTAGAGGGCTTCCCTAAAGTAGATATAGTAGTAATTGAATCTGAGATACCAGATGATTTCTCTATTAGTAGGCCTGGCCTTCGTCAAATTAACCCAGATATTAACCATATCTGTGATACTGTTAAACCATACAAAGCTCCCGGAAACACAGAACACTATGAAGTGCCTTCCTAAGTATCTATTCCTTAAGCAGCCGCCTCCCGAATATCTACCCAAGGATACCCTGCCCAAGGATACCCTGCCTAAGGATACCCTGCCTAGGGGGATATTTACGATCACGATTATAATACTGGATATTCTGTGATCCCGATTATAAATATCCCCCTTAACAACCCTGACCCTGAAGCCCAAGAAGAACTTAACACCCTCTAAGAAGAGGAGTAGTACCCCCCAGAATTACTTAAGAAATAGTAAAACTTCAAAAGCTCTAAGCTTAAAGACCTCAGTTTATCCTAGATCTATAAACTAAAAAAGGCTATTAATAGCAGCCTTATATTTATTGTCTCAGTCTAGGCTTAACCTAGAATTACCCTGAAGAATACCCTAGATTATAAGCTAGTAGGGTATGATTATACCTACCTTATATACCAAGACCTTCATGATCCTCTTATCTATATAGTCCATAAAATAGGAGAAGAGGAGTTTAGAGAGCGAGTCTAATTATCTATAGCCATAGTCCAAACTAATCTTACCGAAGACCTCCAGAACTAGTTGCCTCCAGAACTCTAGTTATACACTAACTACTTTAGTATTTAAGAAGCCTGCGAGCTACTGCCCCTCTACCCTGATATAGATTATAAGATTATCCTATAAGAAGGAAAATTACTCCCTGCCCAGTACCTATACCCTATCTCTCAAGCCTAAGATAAAGTCCAGAAAGAATATATCTGAGAATACTTAGAGAGAGGATAGATCTGTCTAAGTATCTCCCTAGTAGTATCCCTATATATATTTATCCCTAAACTATATAAAGGGGGACTCTGATTTATGGTGGACTACCGCAAACTCAATAATATTACTATTAAAAACCACTACCTAACCCCCCTCTTTAATAACCTTATATAAATAGTTAAAGATACTAAGTAGTTCACTAAACTTAATATTATAGAAGCTTATTATCAAATCTAAATAGCTGTAGAGTATAAGTACCTAATAGTATTCAATACCTATTATAGACTCTATAAGTATACTATACTCCCCTTTAGACTTTGTAATACCTCTGTAACTTTCTAGTCCTATATTGATAAGACCCTAGGTGACCTCCTTAATCAGGGAGTAGTTGTATTCTTTAATAACCTACTTATCTATACTAAGTCCTATAAAGAGTATATTAAGAGAACACAGAAGGTTCTAGAGTAGTTTATAGAAGCCTTACTCTTCTATAAACTCCCTAAGTACTGCTTCTTTACCCAGGAAGTTGACTTCCTAGGTTTCCTAATCAAGCCTGGGTCTATAGAGATAGACCCTGAATAAGTCTAAGTAATTCAGGACTAGCCAGAACCTAAGAAACCTAGAGATATCCTATTATTCCTTAGGTTTACTAATTTCTATCGCTGATTTATCTAAGGATTCTCTAGGGTCTGTTCCCCCTTAATAGACCTCTTAAAAGATAAAGGAAAGCCTTTTAAGTAGGATTAAGCTGCCTAGAGAGCTTTTAAAGAACTTAAGTAGATATTCTTATCTAAACTAATCCTAGTATAATATAACCCAGAATCATTAATAATAGTGGAACTAGATACCTCCCTTATCGCCTCTAGTATAATCCTATTATAGACTGATAAGGAAGGATATCAATATCTAATAGCCTATTACTCTAAGAAATTCATACCTATTAAGCAGTGCTATAGGACTCTAGACCAAGAACTCCTAGTAATTATCCAAGCCTTTAGGTACTAGAGATACTTCCTTAAGGGAAGTCCTTATAAAATCATAGTACTGAGTAACCATCAGAACCTTCAGTAGTTCAACTTAAGTGATAAGCTTAACCGCCGCTAGTAGGGATAGCGGAATAAGCTATCTAACTTCGATTTTGAAATCAAGTACTACCTAGGGATATCTAATCTAGCAGACGCCCTATCAAGACAACCTGACTATACTCCTAATGAATTAGAGTCAACCCTATTCCTAAGTTTTGCAGTAGTTAGAGTAGCCCTAGAATACCTTAAAAGAGAGTATTCTGAAGCTTTAGCTAACAACTAATAGGCTCAGAGTAATATCCTGAATAAGGATATCCTTAATGAAGACTAGACTTAATAAGGCGGATACCTGTATTTCTAAGAATACCTCTATATTCCCCCTGGACCTGAAAACTCTCTGAGAAACCAAGTTCTCTATATATACTATGATCACCCTACTGCTGGCTACTAGGGAATAGAGTGATTATATAACTTAGTGAGTCATGATTATTTCTGGCCTAGTTAATACTCTGTAATATATCAATAGGTATAGTAATACCAGAGCTATATAGCTACTAAGAATCATCACTATAAACTCTATAGCCTACTATAACCTCTACCTATACCTGAGGGTAGGTAGACCTAGGTAGGTACTGACTTCATCACTGGTCTTCCCCTAAGTAATAGTTATAACACTATCTATGTTTTCATTAATACTCTAACTAAGATAGCCTATTTTGTCCCCTATACCTATAAGGGCCTCACTATAGAGAAGTTCTCTCATCTACTTAGAACCTAAGTTATCTGGCTCTATAGCCTCCCCAAAACCCTGATTATAGACAGAGAAACTCAGTTTATAAATAAGACCTTTAAGGATATTTATAAGAGACTTAGAATCTAGTATTCCCTATTAATAGCCTACCACCTACAAACTGATAGGTAAACTAAATATATTAACCAACCCCTTAAGGCCTACCTCCGATATTATATTAACTATTCCTAAGATAATTAGGTAGAGTAGCTAGATCTCGCGGAGAGTGCTTATAATAATACTAAGCACTCTTCTACTAGAATAACCCCCTTCTTTATCTACAATAGTTATTATCTAGACTTTGAGCTCTGAGGTAAATCAGGTGGAGAACTAATCACTGATATCATAGCAGCCTGATTTACAGAAGCTTCAGATAAGATCTTATCCCGCCTGAAGGAAACCCTAGAAGTACGCCGATAATCTATAGGAAAGTACTTTAACTAGTATAGAATAACTAAGGTATTTCAGGTTAGGGATCAGGTAATACTTGATACTTAAAATATTTAATCATGCTGACTATCATCAAAATTAGATATAAAGAACCTAGGTCCCTTCAAAATCACTGAAGCTATTAGAAATAGTGCTTATCGACTAGTACTTCCTGAAAGTCTATCTATTCATCCTATCTTCTATATTGAGCTATTAAATAAAGTAAATACTGAGGAGCGCCCCTATAAGCAACCAGATTACTAAGGAGAATTTGAACTAGACCTAGAGGATATTGAATAGGAGGTTGATAGCCTCTCTGATATCCAATTCAACTAGGTAGCTAATAAGTAGCAATACTAAGTTCACTGGAAGGGAGACTACCCACTATCATGGGAACCAGCACACTAACTACTATATGCTGAACTAATCAAAGCATTTTATATCGCCTGTCTAACAAAGCCAAAGCCACCTTCAAGTATATACCTCCTACCTCGAACTACAGATAACTAGGTCTTGTGGTCCTGCAGGAGCAAGACTATGTCTGGGGAGGGGTACAATGTTACAGGGACCAGGGGGGAGATATCTATGATCAGGATTGTAGATGTTATGGCGCAAGTCTTGGCGTAGGTCTTGACGCACACCTGCAGATCTTGGTGTAGGTCTTGGCGCACACCTACATATTTAGTGCTGCAGGGGTTATCTATCCTTGCTTACCCTCTCTTTAGGCTTAGTAATTACCAATCCTTGAACCCTGTCCCTGCTCCTCCTGTATCCCGTCTCGCCTCCACACGACAATTTTCAAGACAGTAGTTGTTGATTCCCCCTCTACCCTACCGTCATTGTAGGGTATAGTCCGCACATTTATTACCCCATATAAAGCAAGATATAAAGAAAAGCCAGATATATCTAAAGCCAGGATATAGGGATTGATTACCTATAAAGTAGAACCTCTTAACCAAATATCTAAGTTAGATAACAGATCTAACTTGGGGGTTCTAGTTAGATTTAGACTAAATCAATACTAAATCTGGGATCTAAATACCCAGAAAGTTATCTAGATAAGAGATGTAGTCATTAGAAAAGGTATATTTCTAGAAGAAATCTAGATAATCCTAGAACCTTCAGAGCTAGAAATAGAGGATTAAGTCCCTAAACCTTCCAAGTTTATGATTAAAATACCAAAAGTCTCAATCAATAAAGAGGAATTCCTAGCAGTATCTAAAGAGGATATCCTAGAATATACTAATATAGTTAAAGAGGTTATTCCCTCTAGCTATAAAGATACCCTAAAGGACCTAAACCAGACCGAATGGTAACAAGTAATAGAGCGAGAACTTGCTGAACTAGAAAAACAAAATACCTAGACCCTAGTTAAGAAGCCTGAAGATCAAAAGGTTCTTAAAGGGAAATAGGTATATGCCCTTAAAACTACAGCTAACAAAAAGCCTAAATATAAGACTAGATAGGTAGCTAAAGGATTCTAGTAAGTACTAGGGCTTGATTTTAATGAAGTATTTACTAGTACAGTTAATCCTGTTACTTATAGGATTATACTAGTAATAGTAGCCTTATTAGACTGGGAAATCTAATAGTAGGATATCAAAAATGCCTTTCCTTGTTATGCCTGGAACACCAGTAGGCCGAGGGAGCCCCAAATCCCTCTAAAAAGATAGGGAATCTTGCAATCTGCTGCAAGATTCAGGTGTTCCAATATATATGTATATGTCATTGAATCCATTCATGACATTGCCTTCCCTCCCCCTAGGCTTCGTCCCCGAAGCCTACGGATATCAGAGCTCTAGGGGTCTTGGCTAAAAGCGCCACCCAAGGCAAGCCTAACCTTACGTACTTTTGGGTTCAAGCGGCCAAGTCTAACTTGCTAAAGTCCTTAACTTACCTAGCCCTCAACTTCTCAGTTCTCTTGGCGCACCA
>QQXO01000266.1:0-30754 GCA_003709845.1 Chaetothyriales sp. CBS 134916
GGCACATGAGGCCAATGTTTTGCGCTTTGCCCTTTTGAGCGCACAGCACCTATAAGCTCCCAGGGCCAACCAAAAAAAAATCATGATGGGCAATGTCTACAGAAGTTGAGCGTCTCTTCTCTGCTTGCGGCCTTATGGTTGCTCCAAATAGATCGCGTCTTCACGACAATACTATTGAAGAAGCAGAGTGTTTAAAGCAGTGGCTTAACGCCGGCATTGTCATGCTACACGGAGGCGATAGAACGTACGAAGAGATCCAAGAAATGGACGAAGAACCGGTCGATCCATCGCTTACTGCAGTGCTTGACCAACTTATAGAAGAGGCCCACGAGGAAGACGAGGAGGACGCTGACGAGGACGTCGACGAGGAGGACGTTGAGGACGTTGCAGCAAGCGACAGTGATATATAGTATAGAAATCTCCTCTTCCCCCTGTTGTGCTGTTTTGCCCCCCAAATAGTCGCGAATACGACGACTATAGTCGCGACTACGACTACGACTACGACCTCGGCGTCGACTATAGTCGACTATAGTCGCGTAGTCGAGAACTACAAACGCTGTACCCAATCGTCCCTGTTGGAACAGCAAAAAGGCGGCCAATCTTATGCGCATTGTTAAGATCCTTTTGCTGATATCAACTTAAGTATTTGCAGCGAAGATTACTGGTTGTTCCAAGAATAGGCTCTGTTGAGCCATATTCCAACAGTCCCACCTGTACAGTGACCGCACAATACTGTTGTTCGCTAGACACCAGGCCTAGAACATCTCAACAGCCCTCCTATACTTACGCAGCATAGGGATACTCTTACAAAGGGTTATTATTATTATTATATATACTTGCCTAAATTAATTTATTATCATGATTCGAGAAGCGTGTCGAATATTCCCGAATGTACGGAGTAGAAGGCTATCTACAGGTCAAACTCGAACTGTGTGATAATATTCACTTATCTACGCTGAGTGTATACGAGTACCGTGGACGGCACTGCCATTGACAAGTGTGATCTACCGAATTACAACATGTAATTACGCGTGAAATGACCACAACACACAGCTTGTGCAGGGGAAGTAAGTCATTCTCCGCACTAAGCTGATTTGCTCTACACGCAGAATCACGTGAACCGATAGTGGTATGGTGACGCACCAGAGAATCCACTTAGAATGTTGATTAAAGCCGAGGGCAATTATGTTTCTGGGTATGCCGGTTTTGAAAACGACAGTAGAGTGCTAGAATGGACCAGTTCGAAGAATATATGAGTCAATTATTATCACGAGATAGATTTATTCAGAAAAAGGGGGTAAAACAGGAACCGTAATCTACCTTCCAATAAAGAGCATGGAGGGATGTTGCCTCTGTTAGGAATCAGCCCAGTATCCGATTCTAAGTTAGTATGGTGGAGCCATACAAGGAAAGAGATTGCAATTGGGCTTGACTCCACTGCACTATATATATCTGGAGCTGTAGACTCTGCACCTCAAAGAGTTGCAAGATATACATAGAATATGATTGTATGTAAAGTCTGATTGTGCATACGATTCGTACACACTTGTATACTTCTACTCTCAACAGCCTCTACCGCTTTATAGCGTTGAGTGCCAAACCTTAAGCTACTAAAACTACAAAACCCTATTGAGAGTATTCGATGAAAGTGGGGATCCCACAAACGGAACTGACAGGTGGCAAGGGTCAGGCGCTCTATTGGCGCGCTGCAAAATGATTGATAAGTTGAGCTACCCTAGTGCCAAAAGGTAAGGATCTATTGGAATGTCCTCCAACTCCACTACTTCAAGAGCATCCTTTGGTTCAAGACCATCTTCCACCCATCTTCTCTTGTCCTTTTGGTCAAATGGATCCCAAGTCAGGCTTTGACCTTGAGGTGTAAACATGATGACATCCTCCTCGCTAAACAAGTCCCAGTTTTCGGAGGTCTCATCGCTGGTCGGTGGAGAAGGGTAGGAACACTCACGGTGAGGTAAATCGGGAAGGCCTGCCTCGACATCCAGCTCTGGTTCCAACTCCTTGACTTTCACTCGCTTTACTCGCCTAGAGTTTGAAATCCCAGGCTCCAGGGAGGCTTCGTTACAAGGAGCACACATGCAAATCATTGAGTCTATGTCATGGGCTGTATGCTTGCGAGCAACATGAAGGACCCATGAGGCTCTGGCTTCGAAAAGTTCTCCCCCCCTCTCCATTGCGTACACACTCGGCACATTGAAAAGGGTGCTTGAAGACTTCTCTGTGAGCGTGGTCCAAGTGGCCATCAAGAAGGTGACGCAATTTACAACATTGTCGACAGAATAGGCAAGGGTAATGCGGACGGGTCTCTGGTGACTGAATGGCTGCGTCGAGCCGCTTCTCCTTGGCTCCTCCGTTATGGCATAGCTCATTGTGTTCTTGCCATGCCATTCTTCCCCTGATCTCAGGTACACCGGTGTGCCCGGCTCGAATGCATTCCGGACATTTCAAAGGCTTTGCGAAGAATTTCTCTCTTCTTTCGTGTAAGTTGACCAAGTGCGATTTGAGACCACGAGCAGTGCGAACCTCCTCCTGACAGATATAGCATTGGAACACGGTTTCCTTTTCATTGCTGTGGACCAAATCAAAATGATATCTCCATTCTAGAAGACTCCCAATTAATAGTGCGTCGCTCTCTTCCATTCCCTGGGATACGCATCTGGGGCATCGGATTTGATGCTTTAGCTTGTCCGTTGTGTTAGCTTCCAGTTCGTCGATGTGAACACGGATAAAATGACGGATTAGACCCTGAGAGTTATACTTTTTGTTCTCCCGTGCAGTTCCACAATTCCCGAGCAGGCATGGATATATTTCTGAGTAGCTCAAGGCCTGTTGAAAATATGGTGTGCACCACTTCCTGTGGACCAGTTCGAGATATTTCAACCAAGGTAGGAATCCTGTTTCGATTGAAGTATTGACGTTGTTCCGTCGACATTCTGGGCATTAGAACGGATCATCGAAGAGTTTCTCTCTTTTGTGCTTATTGTAGTAAGTGGTGAGGGTACCGCGGCTCCTGAAGCCAAGGTCACAAATTACGCATCTGAAGCCAGCATTTTCGGCCCCATCTCTCTGCTACTTCTTTCGGTTTTCGAGGTCGACTTCACTTGTTCGGTCGCGATCATCGTCACCTTCTTCCTTGTCCTTGTCGTCCTTGTCGTCCTTGTCGTCCTTGTCTTCCTTTTGGTGGTCATCATCATCTTCCCAGACATTCAGTTTGGCCGTCGAACATCGATTCAAGTATGCGACAAGTAGCTGTATGTATCTTCCCGGGTCTTCGTCATCAGTCGATATGTTCCACTTACGAAGAATATGCTAGAACACCTAGTCCGCCATCTGCGCATTGCTTCTGGAAGCGCGTATGTTTGCGGTGGTGTTTGAAACCTTTTCCTGGCTCTGAGGTGGCTGTTGTCCCTGTGCTCGTGATCGATCGGCTTCTTCGAAGTATTTCCGTCGATTATCCGCCAGTTTCAATGACCCCCAGGACCGACGCAGATACCCGAACCTTGATTTCAGTCTCTCGAACAATTTCAGGTTTTTCTCTTGACGAGCTGCGTTTATCGCCGCACGCAGCGTGGTTGCGTCCTTTCGCGCCTCGAATTTGGCCCATTCGGCCGTGCTAACATCGATAGGAGCATTTGGGTCCCGAGAAAGTGAAATGTTTCGAAGAAGCGGAAAGAGGGGCCATTGTCACCCCCAGTTTTCTTGCCGAACGCAGCCTTCATAAGGTCCTCGCGGATCCGTGATGTCTGATACTGCAAGTCAAATACAGGTCCCGTGTGGCTCAGGATGTAATTGCGAAGAGCATTGGAGAAGAGAGCTGGGATCACGGTGGGATTCAGTAAAGCAATATATCAATAGAGGCAACCGGGGTTAACTCACGATCCTTGTCTGGTCTTGCTCCCGCCCCGACTCGCATTGCGTAAAGGCGTGGCTCAACTCGGAGGTCGGTCACCAGGCATGCTCGATGCCAAATATCGTTGAATTGAGCATATGAGAGGTTGAATACTGGACGCTCCAGCATCTCATCCTTCCACTTCAACTCAATGTAGTCAACGTCGCCCAACACGGGTTTTGTCAGGAAATCCTCGGCATGTACGAAGCCCGCATCAAATGCGTTGTCTTGGATTGCTTGTGCAACAACCAGACGACCGAGACATACCAGGGGAAACGGCACGAAGAAGACCAAAAATTTGATTCTAGAAATAGAAAGGAGCTGGTATGTCAGCTGCTTGATTGCAATCTGCCGTGGCAAATAAGGGAACGAGGAACTGTTTGAGTAACTTACTTGTCACTTTTAGAGACACTAAGTGAGTCTTTCAGCTTGTTTCTCATGATGGTGAATGTTGAAGCGTGCTTCATTATCCAAGGATACTGTGGATCCTGTAAGATTGATAGAAGAATATCTTTATAGCAGACCTTTCTGAGACAGCCAGGCCTTAACCCAGCCAATGCAGAAAAAAGGACGTTGGCATGAAAAGAGACACGAGTTGCCGAGTCAATACCCAGGTCGGCGGCACGCTGCCACAGAGTTCAAAGAATCAAAAGGACATCATCATCAGTAGCCTCGAGCTTCTCGAATGTGAGCTCCTTGACAAGTTGGGCTTCTCTTGCAAGCTCTGTCCATGCCCACTGTTTTACTAAAATTAGCCGGACAAAAGTACCTGGATATCTTCATGGCATGAGACTTACTTTGGATACTTCGAATACACCAATCGAGGACGTAGGCATTTGTCAGCGGCAGTCTACTGTGTGCGGGAGAGATCAGTCACGTGAGCCACAATTTCCGGTACCGGTGCACCAGACACTTCAGATATCCTCAATAAGAAAGGATCGATACCGATCGACCAGTGGGAATCTCTGGTGTGCGCACCATACTAATTACCCAGTCGCCGAGGTCAAGGAGCTCTAGATCAGCAAACTCTGCTAAGGTATATAGTACAGATAGCCCCTTGTAATCCAAGCGACCGGGTCACGGTCTTCACTCAATTGTCTCTTGATTCCATCACACGATTCGTATGATCATCCGATAGCTTGCTTGATATTGTCGCTGTCAGCATTCGGGCATTGTGGTTGTGAAAACGAAGCCTCCACTTATCCCCTGACCGGGATTCTTGATCTCGCTTTGCTTGCAACACTGTCAAGTCGGCTTCCTTAACAAGCGCTCGCCACATCGCTAACACTGTGCTTGCACTGTTGAACCCCCTTTTGCTCTCGTACTCTTCTGGACCGAGTATCATGACTTGTCTCACCGAGTGCTCAACATAGTCTGAGAAAAAGGTCTTAGTCCAAGCGATTGCCATTCTATCCCCTTCACACAACCCGATCCATATCGTGTCTGGGTCAACCTTTTGTTCACAAAAGTAGCTGGAGCTTAGTCTTAGCGATATTCGACCTAGCTTCACAGAAAGAGATGTCCTTACTTGTTCCAGATCCTCATAAGCCACTCATGGTGGGCCTTGGCGTCAGTAAGGGCGAGATTATCCTGCTCGACTGGGGCGTCCAAATACTTTTGAACTTTGTCCAGACTGCGCTGCTGTTCCCCCAATGACGAAACCTTGCCACGTCGAACATTGGGAAGTCGATCTGACGAGATGAGTTGCTGGTGGTATGTCACCATCGTTGTCCTGAGGCTGCTTGGCCGCGTCGGGTTCGTTTCAAAACGCTGTTCGCAAGATAGACAACTCGTAGCTTGTTCGAAAAGATACAGAGGGAAGAAGGCAGCGCATATAGGAAGGACAGGAGTGTTCGGATGGGGGATATAGTAATAGCAAGCGGGTTAAGACTGCAAGGAAGGTTGGGCATGATACTAGATCCTTGGCTCATCTTACACGAAGGGGAAGGAGGGGGGGGGGAGGAAGTCCCAGGGCAGGAATTACGATACATCAGTTTACAAGGGAGCCGGGTTTTGGGAACCTTGGGTCCCAGAATGGGTCTCTTGTAGATGGTCGTGTAAAGTTGCTGTCTTGCATCAAGAAGTATAGCGCTACCTCAGAGTGAGCGATCCAATGAGAATGGGGGCCCAAAACCGGGACCGAGCACCAGTGATGGAAGAATGAGCGGCCTGAGCAGACCAGATTGTTAGTCTGGGCGAGGCTGAGCCGAAGTTGAGCCAGGTCAGGGGGAACGGGAGTAAAGCAGCAAGAGAGGGTGGTCCCAAGAAGGGGGTCAACCACCCGCATGTGAAGCCTCGGAGAGCTCAACGGGAGCGACAGATTTTGCATTAACAAGGCCAACTATGTAGATGATGAAAGCAAAAGCGGATAAACGAGTGTCTAATAGCGCTGCAGTGCCAAGCGTCTTGGCACGTGACAACTGGGATGATATTCTCTCAATTGCTAGTGCTGTGGATACCAGGAGGTGGGAGGTAGAAAATGGAAGCAATGGCTTTTTCACTCAATCAAGACTGGTCATCCTTGTCGAATATATGAGTCCAGTAAGCTCTAAAATGGTGGGTGTTGCCAATTTCCTTGATCTGATCAACCTCCTTGGGAGTTAGGGAGAAGGTAAAGATGCGCAGGATGTCGCTCAGTCTCTGCTCCTTGCTGCTGGTGGTGATGGGGATTACATTCTGATCGAGGGTCCAGCGCAAGAGAATCTCGCCGGGGCCGACGGCGTATTTCTTGGCCAAGGCTTCGAGATAGGAATCCAGCGGCCCGCCCTTGGCCTTGGTGATGGGAATCAGGGGCGAATAGGCTGAGACTCGAATGTTTTGATTCTTCAGGTAAGGGAGGAGATTGCCGTGCTGGAGGTAAGGGTGGAATTCGATCTGGTTGATGGCTGGGCGAACACGGCATGTCTTGAGGATGGCGTCGATGTGATGCTGCAGGAAGTTGCTGACGCCGATGCTCTTGGCCTTGCCCAGCGCGGCGACCTCTTCCATCTTGGCCCAGGCATCTTGCAGCTTCTTCTCGTCGTTTTCTGCGAAGAAGGGTGCATGGATGAGGTAGAGGTCGACGTAGTCGAGGCCGAGCTTCTTCAGGCTAGCGTCAATGGCGGCGTGGATGTCGGAGATTTTGGTGATGACCTTGGTCGTGACGAAGAGCTTCTCCCGGTCCAGTTTGGATTCCTTGATGGCCTTACCCATCTCCGCTTCGGTGTTATAGACTTCAGCGTTGTCGAGATGGGTGTAGCCGATCTTGATGGCCGACTTGACCGCTTCGACACAGGCATCGTTAAATGGAGCATCGGGCTTTGACTTGAACCAAGCGGTACCAGCGCCGTAGCCGATCTATGGGGCGGTCAGGATGGGAGGCCATGAGTCAGCAATGGTGCCGTGAAGGGAATAGATACCGAGCCCAAAGATGAGGTGGACGCCTGGTTCAACGCCTTGCATGGGATAGGCAATAGAGCAGAGGCCGGGCAAACTAACCATTGGAATGGGATTTCCATCGGGCAAATCGAGAGAGGGAATAGTCACGTCCAACTTGGCCATGGTAGAGAGATGATATGGTAGAGGAGCACAGGAGGAGAAGACTACAAACTGTATATTCTGTGCTGCCAATACAAAACACGGGACTGCACGGGACTGCACGGGACTGCACGGGATTGCACGGGATTGCACGGGATTGCAATGGCAGTCAGGCAAATCTGATGGCATTCATAGGGAAAAAGTGAGGATTGCACGGCAATGAGGGGTGTTTTTATTACAGTAGCATGTTTCCATGGTCATTAATTAGTAATGAGCTACAGCAAGACATTAGGTTATCTCTGCTGCGGAACCAAACCCGCTTGCCCGTCTCCGACGGGCTCGGCTTGTAGACTCGGCAAAGGCGTTGGCTCAAGAACAAGCAACAGACATGTAGATAGACAAGAGACAGATATTGCTTATAAGACAGGCTCGAATTGGACTAGAATGATACAGTAGCAGCATGGAGACATGAGGTCAGCAGCAAGCTCGGCTCTGTGCAGCCTTTTCAGCATCGCTGACAGTCAGATTGACAGTCTTGGGGCCGGTGGCTCCATCACGGCCGGCCGAGAGGCCGTAGGCCTTGACACCGCTCCGGCGATCCTTCAAGTCGTACTTGCCGGCCTCGATGTTCTGGTAGATGCGCTCAGCGACTTCAAGGAAGGCTCGCTCCACGCCGTCGCCGCTCTTGGCGCTGGTTTCGACATACTTGACCACGTTCTCGCGGCGGCACCACGCCTCGGCCTCCTCTCTGCTGACTGCTCGGGCCCGGGCCCGGGCCCCGGCGGTGGCGGAGCCCTGGGCGGCCAGGTCTGATTTGTTGCCGACGAGGATGACGACGATGTCATCTTCGGCGATCTGACGAAGGTCGTTGAGCCATGGCGTGACCGAGTCGAAGCTGCTGCGGCGGGTGATGTCGAAGACGAGTAGCGCACCAGAGGCGCCTCGGAAGTAGCTTCGGGTGATGGACTTGTATGTTTCCTGGCCGGCGGTGTCCCACAGAGACAGCTTCATCTTCTTCTGCTCCACGCTGTCGGATGGATCTGTCGCCGCCGCGGTTGCCGCTGTTGCCGCTGTTGCCGCGGCCGCAGCAGGCAGACCGATGCCGAGGGAGGCATTGGCCGGCGGGCCCACAGGGACTATGCGGGATCCGAACTCGACGCCGATGGTGACATCGTGGCTGGGACAGAAGCGGCCTTCGCACAGACGCACGGTGAGACTCGACTTTCCTGTAGCTGGTCACTGTTAGCCCGGCCTTCTCTCTGGCTGTCTCTGTCTTGCTCTCTGTTGCCGAAGTGCTTGAGGGGACGTACCTGAGTCGCCAAGGACGATGAGCTTCGCAATGTAACTCCAAGGGGGGGCAGGAGCGGCCTTCATGGACCACGACGATGCATGAGATGGACGGGGAAGCAGCCGAGCAAAGCGTCGTCGACGTCGCTGCGAGTGTGGGAGGCGACCTCGATGTGGCCAGTACAGAAACCCTAGTCCTAACCCTAAACCTTGCACCGCCACACCCTCCTGCGTGCTTTCCTGCCGGTGCCGGTGCCGCTGGTCACGGCCCGGACAGCGCCACGCGTGATCGCCGACCAGCGAACCACAGTCGAACTGTCGGTGAGCGCTTCCTCGGCCATCGGTCTCCAGTCACCAGTCCCTAGTCACCCCGCGGCCTACTGTCTGCCTACCACTGCCACTGCCACCACCACCACCACCACCGCCACCGCCATAGGCTGCTGCCTTCTTTCTGTGTGCACTCCCTCTCCCCACTAGTGGCCGTCTCTATCACTGTGGCTCTATATCGTCGTTATCGTCATCGTCGTCATCATCAGCTTCAGCATCAGCATCATCAACGTCATCGCAAGCATCACCAGCGTCATCGCAAGCATCACCAGCGTCATCGCAAGCATCACCAGCGTCATCGCAAGCATCACCAGCATCAGCACCAGCACCACCAGCAGCTTCTCAACCCAATTGCTTTGATTTCAGAAGCACTCTGCCTCGCCTGAGGGCGTAGGGACCATGTTCTCTGAATGTAAGAAGTTGCACGGCTGACAACACGGCCGTTCCTGCCAATCCACATCTCTCTCTTTGTCAGTGACTAACGCGAGCTTGGCAGATGCGTCTAAATTCCTGGCACAGTCGCAGTCACGACTCAGCTTGGCTCCTGCCAATGACAGACAGCCCACGACCAGTCGAGCTCGCCAGGGCGCCAACAACAGCAACAGCAACAACAACAACACCACCACCACCACCACCACCACCACCACCAGCGGCAGCAGCTGGAGACTCGGCAGCCACTCTCGCAACCACGTACAGCGCCCACCCAACCCATATCAGGCCTCGTCGTCGCAACTAGCCGCCTTTCCATTTGCGTCGCGTGCCAATGTACAGTCGGCGCCGCTTTTCTACAGCACGACGGACGAGTTTCGAGAAGCCAATGACGAGGAGGAGCACGAGCGCGAGATTGCCGACTTTTATGCGCTGCAGAAATCTCGGCGGCACTTGGGCAGCAGCGACTTGAAGGAGTCGTCCGAAGCCGGCGATGAGAGCGGCTCTAGCGGCGGTGACCACCTGGCCGGTGCACACCCGTCCAGGCCCGAGTTCAGCCGCATTAACCCCGGCGCCGGCATCAGGAGCTCGTGGCGCGGCGGCATGAAGTCGAGCCGTGCGTTGGCACCCAATGTCGACGCTGTGGCCGAGTCTAGCGAAGACGACAGCGGCGCTCCAATGGTCGACATTGGCCTCGACAGCACTTATCGCAGCGAGGCCGACGACGATCCACCGGACGACATTCTGGACGACATTCTGGACGACCCGCCGTCAGTGCAGTTGCTGCGACGGCCACCACAGGCCGAGCCCAGCTCGGGCTCGGCCGTAGATGAGCTGCACACCGGCCACGACAGATTACTGGGCCAGTCAGACGCGCTGCCATGGGCCGACGAGATGGCAGATGAGGCGCCAGAGGTAGTACCACCGCCTCAGCAGGTGGTGGTGCCTCACCACGATGCCTTCTGGGGCCACCTCTATCTGCTCTGCCTGGCGGCCATGGCCACGACGTGGTTTCTAATCTTGCTGCACACCAGCGCCGAGTCGAAACCCAAGGGCGACACAGCCTACAACACGCTGCACAGCTCTTTCCGCTTGCTGCTCACATACACCATCATTTCCGTCTTCGTGTCGCTTCTCTGGCTGGCGACGCTGCGAGCCTACCTCCGGGCCCTGGTATATGGCGTTCTGGTGGCGGTGCCTGTTATCCTTTACTCCTTCTCGCTCTACCCGCTCATATCGAGCTTCCAGGGCCGTTGGCATGGCCGCAAGCTCCAGGACTACGCGATGCGGTGGGGCTCGCTGCTACCGGCAGCCATGGCCACCTTGTGGATTCTGGCCATCATGCGCGGCAGGCACTCGATGCAGCGCGCCATTAACATCCTCGAGTTTGCCGCACGCGTGCTGGGCGAGAATCCGGCCCTGGTGCTGGTTGGTTTCGGCACGCTGGGCTCGATCATCGCCTTCACCTGGGCCTGGCTGGCCATGTTCACGCGCGTCTTCCTCGGCGGCCACCCGGACGGCCGCAGCACGTCGGTTCGGTTCATCATCGACACGTCGACCTGGTGGCTGGGCGCCTACTTCGTCCTGGTCTATCTTTGGACCATCTCGGTCATCTTCGGCATGCAGCGCACCGTCACTTCCGCCACCGTCTCGCAGTGGTACTTCCACCGACGCGCCCTCCCCAAGCTCACGTCGCAGACGATTGTCAAGGCAGCGCTGCGGCATTCCAGCTCCACCCTGTTCGGCACTATCGCCCTGTACACGGGCCTGAGTCTGCTGGTGCGCTTGCCGCTGCTGATCCTGCCACGTCGGCTGACAATGCTGCTCGGCCTAGCCATGTACTCACTCATCCCGACGCCAATTGCGCTGTTGATCAACCCGCTCACGCTGACATACGCCGCCATTCATTCGCGGCCGCTAAAGGTAAGCGCTGCGGGCCTGTCGACGATGCATTTCCTGCTGCCAAACGATGTCACCACGACTTTGCACCCTAACACCTTTCACAACGGGCGCAATGGCGACGGCTGGTCGTCGGATGCACGGCCACTATTCCCCTATCGACTGGCCAAGCTACTCCTGCATGCCACGCGCTTTATGGTCTCGCTGGCCATGGGCTTCGGCGGCTGGGTGACGACGGCACGCAGCATGCGGGTTGCCGAGGCTGGATTGCGAGGCAGTCTATATGCCTACATTGTCGGCTTGATTGCCGCCGCTATCGGCTGGAGCATTCTGGGCGCGATGGAAGGAATCCTGGGCTGCATTGTCGACGCCCTGGTGATATGCTGGGCCAGCGAGGTCGGCCACAACGGCACCGGCGAGGCACGGTACTGCCGTGAAGCTGGCGAGCTGTTCAGTGAGAATGCTGTTACCGACGGATTCGTCTAGGCAGTATGCAATAAACAGATTAGTTCCCGTACTGATGAATGTGATACACCCACACACACACAGCCTTACAGCGTGACAGCGTGACAGCCTTGCCGCCTTACAGCCTTACAACCTCAGCACCGAGCCGGGCGGTCTTGGCATCGCTGCTCAAAAAGGGCTCCGTGATCGCCGTAGCGTGATTGGGTTTTGGTGTGGAGCCCGGGAACGTGTCTCGGAGCATGTCCTCCCTGACTTTCTCGCGACTGAATTACGACTACGGTATGATGGTAACTGCTTCGTGCACTTCGACGGCCGTGTAAAGAAGGCCTCGACCAACAGCTTTCTTTGTCCGCCGCTGTATTATTACTTCTGCTGCTCTCTGCCGTCATTGCTTCGCTTCTGCACGCTCCTTCTTCACATTGTGCCCGCCGCCAGCCGCGCCTGCCTGCGCCGTGTCAGCTCGAGGCTACGTGGCCTGTGCCCCAACAACCGATTGTCTACCAGTTCAATTTATATTCGTGGGTGTGTCTTCTCATCTCGTCCCATCGCTTTCCATCTCTCTCTATGGCGGCCGACAACGCTCTTGCTACCGGAGCGAGCAAAGAAGGTCGAGACTCGCAGGTGCGGCTGAGGCATCCCGCCAACGACACTGCTACTGCATATGGCAAGAACCCCACTGCCGCCGCCGTGGATGCCGAAGACATCAAGAAACTGCACAAGGCAAGTCTCACTCTTTCCTCCTTCCCCTTCTTCTTCTCCTTCTCTTTCTCTCCTTCTACTCCTTCTCCTCCTCCTTCTCCCCCCCCTCTTCTTCCTCCTCCTTCTCCTCCTCCTCCTCCTCCTCCTCCTCCTTCTCCTCCCTCTCCTCTCTCTCCTTCTCCACTCGCTTACCGCCAGCAGCCAGAGCCAAGCCTGCTCCAGACCGTCGACGAGTGGGAGTTTGTCATTGCCCCCCTCGTCTTCACCCTCTTTGCCGCCTTCACCCGCCTGTGGAAGATCGGCCTCTCGCCCATCGTGACCTGGGATGAAGCCCACTTCGGCAAGTTCGGCTCTCACTACCTCAAACGCGAATTCTACTTCGATGTGCATCCGCCGCTGGGCAAGATGCTCGTCGGCCTCTCTGGCTACCTGGGCGGCTACAATGGCTCCTTCGAGTTCAAATCCGGCGAGACGTACCCGGCCGAGGTCAACTACACCTTCATGCGCATCTTTAACGCCAGCTTCGGCATCCTCACCGTCCCGCTGGCCTACTACACCGCCCGCGAGCTCAAGCTCAAGCGCTCGGCCGTCTGGCTGATCACGCTGATGGTGCTGTGCGAGAACTCGTATGCCACCATCTCGCGCTTCATTCTGCTCGACTCGATGCTGCTCTGCTTCACCTTTACCACTGTGCTCTGCTGGGCCCGCTTCCATAGCCTGCAGAAGGACGCCTGGTCGGCCGAATGGCTAGCCTGGCTCTTCCTCACCGGCATCAGCATTGGTTGCGTCTGCAGTGTCAAGTGGGTGGGCGCCTTCGCCACCGCCATGGTCGGTCTGTACACCATCGAGGACCTGTGGGCCAAGTTTGGCGACCTCAAGCTGCCCAAGACCGAGCTGGGCGCCCACTTTCTCGTCCGTGTGTTCGGTCTGATCCTTGTGCCTCTGGCCGTGTACATGTTCTCCTTCTGGATCCACTTCCTCGTGCTCGAGAACTCGGGCCCGGGCGACGCCCAGATGTCGTCACTCTTCCAGGCCAATCTCAGGGGCACCGAGGTCGGCAAGGACTCGCCGCTTGAGATCGCGTACGGGTCCAAGGCAACGCTCAAAAATATGGGCTACGGTGGCGGTCTGCTCCACTCGCACGTCCAGACCTATCCTGAGGGCAGTGGGCAGCAGCAAGTGACCTGCTACCACCACAAGGATTCCAACAACGATTGGTTCTTCTACCCCAACCGCAGCGAGCCCGAGTATGACCCGGCCGCGCCACTGGCATTCGTGTCGGACCGCAGCGTCATCCGCCTGATCCACGCCCAAACCGGGCGAAACTTGCACTCGCATCAAGTCTCGGCCCCAGTCACCAAGGGGGATTACGAGGTCTCTTGCTACGGCAACGTCACCATCGGCGATGACAAGGACCACTGGCAGATCGAGATCGTCGGCGATGCGGCCTCGTCTGACCGCTCTAGAGTGCGCACCCTCACGACCGCCTTCCGCCTGCGCCACCCCATCCTCGGCTGCTACCTACGCGCCGGTAATGTAAATTTGCCCCAGTGGGGATTCAAACAGATTGAGACCACGTGCGTCAAGACCAACAATCCGCGTGACGTATATACCCATTGGAATGTTGAGTCGCATGTGAACGAGCGGCGTATGAAAGTCCTTGCTTTGTTTAATGATGATGACTAACCCTTGACAGTGCCGCCGGGCGACGCCAAGAGCTACCGGTCGCCTTTTCTCAGAGACTTCATCCACCTCAATGTGGCCATGATGACCTCGAACAATGCGCTGGTGCCGGATCCGGATAAGCAAGACGATCTGGCCTCGCACTTCTGGCAGTGGCCTATTCTCGACGTGGGCCTGCGCATGTGTTCGTGGGAAGACCACATTACCAAATACTTCCTCCTAGGCAACCCGATCGTGTACTGGGCCTCGACGGCCTCGTTGGGCCTGACCCTGGCCATTGTGGCCTGGTACCTGGTCCGCTGGCAACGTGGCTACACCGAGCTGAACCGAGCCGACATCAACCACATCAAGCAGGCCGGCATCTACCCTGTGATTGGGTGGGTTCTGCACTATCTACCCTTTATCATCATGGCGCGCGTCACATACGTCCACCACTACTACCCGGCCCTGTACTTTGCCATCCTGACGACCGGCTTTGTCGCAGACTGGTTCACGCGGCCGCTAGGGGTCAAGAGTCGGTGGGCCGTGTACGGGGTGCTGTACAGCATTGTTATTGGCCTGTTTGTGCTGTTTAGCCCTATCGTTTTTGGCATGCAAGGTAGCAACCGAGACTACGCCTACCTGAGGTGGTTCCGCAGATGGAGAATTTCTGATGCTGAGGGCCCCTTTGGCAGCGGGTGGTAGAAGAATGAAAGGGAGGGGGGCTAGGGGGCCTGACGCATAGGCCAAGAACTGGGTGGTTGCTTCAACAGTGTGTCGTCAGTCTCTATCGAGTCAGACTATCAACACATGCCTTGTAGCTGATCAAAGCGCGAAGGAGAGAGGCGGGCCCGCGCGGCACAGTGTAATCCATGCAGGTACTCTCTCTGCTGTCAAAATTAGTTTTTGTCCAATGCCGCCACCCTAGTTGTCCCTTCAGGGGGGCGCCGATCCAGAGTGTGCGGAGAAAGCCTGCCTCTTTAGATTGATTACACCCTAACCCTAACGACTCTCCAGCGACTCCAATAGGCTGGTCAAGTAGGCTTTCCAGTAATCTCCCTTGGACTAGGGACGATTGCCAATATGCGTTAGCGTAATCAGTCACGTGACATCTCCTAACCTTGCGGGGATCGACTGTTAACCAAAGAGTGAAGGAGCTAGTGGCGTAAGCAAACAAGATGACCTAGATCCTTGTCCGATCCTTTCCACCAGTAGTAGTCAGAGTTGAAGCTGTGAGTGGTAGAAATCTTCCTTGGTGCGAAAGCTGAATCAGCAAGGGGCAGTTAAGCTAAGGTAATTGAAACACTACGTCAGAAGAAGTTGATAGTCTGCACTTAGCACCAAGGCAACCAGTCAATTCGATTATGATCAGCCCCCAGCCCAAGCGGATATAAGTCACCCTTTAGTATTAAAGTTACAGATTGTCACCGTCGCCGTGGTACCAAGATATGCTGGCTCTCACTCCACGCACCAGAGAGATTGAGTTGGGGGGAATTCCCAATCGGGTAGGTGTGTGGCGGGTCCTGGGAGTCCTGGGAAGAAGATAGGTTGTTGCGGACCAGTCTTCCTCCGGCGGGCCGGGAGGGGGCCGAGAGCCACTTGGCCGGCAAGGATATCCGATTCGATAGCCTGCTGACAGACCAAGATCGAGTCGTCAACTCTCGAGTGGTGCCGGATCATCGCTCCGGCCGGCCCTGGGCGGCCCCAGAGCGGGTGGGCGAAGCGAAGCGAGGTGGCCTGGGCCCCGATCCGCGGCCTGCCTATGGTTAACTTTCTTTTGGCACTATCTTCATCCTGGGAAAGATGAACTACATATGTCAGGGTGCAGACTCCAGGACGAAGAAAAGCAACGACTGATTAGGTTCAGTCTTTTAATTTATCCTTCTGACGTTCTTACCGTTTGCAGTTCAGTCTCAATCCGTCCACACCGAGGGGTTGGTATTGTGCTTTCTGAACTAAATTTACAGCCAAGGTTGGAGGAAGAGAGATTGCCCGGTTTGTTGGGCCCTAAAGAGAAGTTTGATTCTGTCAAACGCTTGATGGCAATTTCGAAACTATTGACCGCAAAGACCCCACCCCGTTTGTGTCCTCTTCACCTGCTGGGGGGCGACCAGATTAGTGTCAGAGTGTATTAGGACCTTTTTCATAGGGGGTGCAAAAGAAGCTAGCATGTAGATACAATCTTGGTAGGTACGTTGGTGGTCGTTGTGGTGGTGGTGGTGGTGGTGGTGGTGGTGGTCTACGGTAGCCTCCATAGGGCGTAAGGCTATGATTTGAGAGGTGTGGCGTGTGGCGTGGTGGCTGCGAGGAGATAGTGAACACGCGCGCGTGTCCGGAGAGTCAGCGAGTGGGTTGCTTGGCTTTTCCATTGCGGAATCCCACAACGCACAGACGGCGTTTTGCTCACACTACGGCTGAGAAGGATTACAAAAACTCGTGGTCGAAGAGTAACGTTTGGTCCAACTTCCACATTCGCATCTACCTCTTCTTTTGTCTTTTTCCTTTGACTCAGACTCTCTCCCTTCGCGCCTCCTATCAATCACCAGATCGGCCGCAGGTTATTATGCCTCCCTTACTTTTAAGCGTCCTCGGCAATACCCTTGGCCGTGGGGTGGGGAGCGGGAAGGATACAGAGTTTCGGCATGGTAATGTAGCTCCGAGAGGAGGCTTCCTTAATAGGCAATGCTCATCACTCCGAATCTTTAAATTTGGTCTTTGACTCGAGGCGGCTAAGTTCTGTGTATATGTCTCGGGGCCAGTAGAGTGTGGTAAGAGGACAGGTGCTAGAGAGGAAATGATATTTGGATATATGTCCATCATGCTGCCTCCAGTTTTGATCCACAAGATGCCGCAGTGTGGCTAGATCTTTGATGCCTATACCTTCTATACTTACTGCTAACAGCAGCATTCTATGTGTGAGATCAATCGATAAGAGTGCGCGCTCTTGGCCCTACACAGAGACACACCCACACCAACGCCACGCCACGCCACGCCCACACATATAACCACATACACACAAACGTCCACGCGATCTCGTCACTGTACTCTACTCCCAATTACTAGGGCCTGAGATTTGAGTCAGTGCTCTAGCCACTTATGTGGTGGCTTAACACCGCCTTGAGAGACTTGACTAGACCTAGGTGATCAGCCTAGCTACCAAAGCGCCTATTAGCCATCGCCAATTAGCCACCCATTTGCCCGGCCGATTCTGGGCATGCTTGCTGTCTGTGCGCCCAGTCCGGTGTCGATGGCGGGGCTGCAGCGCCGAGTCTACTACGCACCGTCGCCGCAGTCGCAGTGGCCTGAAGCAGCAGCAGGAGTGCCTGTGCCAGGTCCAGGCCAAGTGCCCTCGTACCCCAGCAGCATTGACAGTGCCAGCTCAAGCCCGTACCAGCTGCCTGCCCAGGCTTCAACACCGAAGCAGATCCTGGCCGGCTATGAGACTGCACACCGCCCGCACCCTGATGGTCTGCCTCACATTCACCCATACAGCTATTCTTACGCCGCCATTGCCGCTGCCATGGACAGCAGCATGACTGCATCCGCCTTGCACCCGCACCTGCACCAGCACCAGCAGCCGCAGCCGCATCCACATCCGCATCCGCATCCGCATCCGCACCTGCATGCGCACCCACAGCCACAGCAGTCACTCGCTCTTGCCTCCGACACCGCCCCCACTGCCACCTCCGGCAGTGACTACCCTGACGACCCGAGTTTCGATAGCGTACCTGCCGCCTCGGGCGGCGACCAACCACACCGCATCGAGATGAATCAAGACGAAATCGACGCCATCATCCGCAACAAACGGAAGGTGCGTGATCCCAAGGCGTGCTATGCATGCCACCGCCGCAAGGTTAAGTGCAATCGCGAGCTGCCCTGTGATTCGTGCGTCAAGCGAGACCATCCGGAGCTGTGCTCATACGAGAGGCCGACCAAGAAGCGGCGAATTGCGCTGTCGACTAACTTGCCACGCGAGGGCAGCGACGATGGTGTCGGCGTGGCTGGTGGCATCAAGCAGGAGCACGCCTTCCAGGCCAGCGGCCCCAATATCACTGTGCCCCGAGAGCAGTGGGAGCGCCTAAACGACGAGCTCAAGCAGCTACGCGAACAGCAGACACTGCCATCAGGACCAGCAACAGCACTTCCATCAGCATCGGTATCAGCATCAGCCTCAGTAGCACCAACAGCAGCCACTGATCCGCTGGCTGACCCTGGCGACGATGCCCGCGACCACAGGGACGACGCGGAGCCCGAGGGCATCCTCGCCCCCAGCGACCAGATGGGCACCATGCACCTTGGCTCGCGCTCTGTGTTGGCCTATATGATGGGCCTGGGCCGCAGTCGCTCCACACAGGACGCCGCCCGCTCACTGCTCGAGGAGAATGTGCTTCCCAAGCTGGGCCTCGACAATGAGAGCGTGACGTATCCATTTGTCGATCTTTGGACCACCGACACCCAGATCGGCGATATAAACGGCCTATGCAGTGCCATCCCCGACGACGTCTTGTGCAAAGAGTCTGTCTTCACCCTGAATGCCTGAGGTTTCCTCAAGCAAGCTGCTAACCATTCCTGAAGTTTTTATCAGTTCTACCGCGATGTCGCATGCACCATGTACCCCGTTGTGCCCGAACCCGACCGCTTCGAAGAGAAGCTCAACTTCATGCTGGCCAACCGCGCCAAGACTATGCGGAAGAGCCTCGAGATCGACCAGGCCAAGCCGCTCGGCATCTCCCTCCCCTATCTAGCCCTGGTCTTTGCCGTCCTTGCCTCGGGATCGCAGTGCTCCCGTCTCCATGCGAAGGAGCGCGAGCTGACTTCGCAAGTCTACAGTCAGTCCCATCTGCCTTCCCTGTCAGTCTCTTAAACCGGATGCTAATCCAGCCGCAGCATGCTGCTCTTACCAAGCACTCCGCATGTCAAATTTCATGACTCACCCTTGCTTGGAAACAATCCAGGCCTCGCTCATCATCAGCAATGTGCTGGCTTACAATATGAATCCCGGCGTCGCCTACATTTTTCTTGGCATGGTCACCCGCATGGCATTCTCCATCGGCCTTCACATGAACGCGGGCTCCTTTGGCGAGCACGAGACCTGGTTACGCCAGCGTGTCTGGTGGGCTCTGGCCTGGCAGGACTCTCACTTCAGCATCAGCTACGACCGCCCCACTGCGACCACCATGTGCGCGCCTGAGATCCCCTACGCCCGCGGCAGCAAGCCGGGCAACCGCAGCTACGCCGAGACCATGTACTCGATTATCCAACTCACCCAGGAAATTATCCGCGACCGTGCCATCAACTCCCGCGCCACTATGTCCTGGGCCGCAATACAAAGGTACCGGGACCGCGTGGTCTCAATTGTCGCTGACGGTGCCCCTCACCTCTGCGACCACTCTCTCTGCGTCAGCGTGACCCAGCACATCGAACGGCTCGGTCTCAAAGTGCACACCACCTACATCATCTCCGAGATTTGCCGGCCCGCGCTCAAAGAACACCTCGACGTACATCTTCCCTCAAGCACCACCTCTCTACACTCCCCCATCACGCTCGCCACCAACGGAGCCAACTCGACCCCCAATCCACGCCTCACTCCGAGTCCTGTTGACTCCAGTATCTCTGCCCAGCTGCGGCGAGAATGCATCATCAATCTCGAAGCCACTGTGGCCACCTATGTCGAGCTCTACGCCATCTCTGAATTTGCTGCCCGCAACTGGATTGTCATCCAGCGCAGCGTGTCGGCCGCATTCCTGCTGGGAACCTCGCCTCAGGTCAGTCAAGACTCGCGCATCCTCCAGCTATTGCGCGATTTTGAACGCTGTATTGCGCGGCGGATCAGGGAGGACCCTGCCTTCGAGGATGTCGACCCACAGCAATCGAGCAGCCCGGCCGTGCCAGGCAGCGCCAGCAGTCTCAATGCCTCCCACACCGTCCAGGGGCCCCGCTGGGCCAGCAATATGGTCAAGTCGCTTAATGCACTATGCAGACTCAATGCCGCCCTGAGTGGCCACCGTCTCAGCACGCCCAAGCGACGTCCCAACGCCAACAATAGCAACAAGCCCACAAATTATTCCCAACTCAGCCACCTACAGCATCATCTCCGCCCCCATGCACACCCCAACCCCCCAACGCCCACCAACTCTCACATCCACTTTCCGCCCCCCCAGCTCAGTGCTCCCACCCCAGCCCAGGAGTACAGTCCCCACATGGGCATTGCCCCCATTGGCCATGTGCCCAGTAGCCTTGGCCCCATCACCCCAGACAGCACAGGCAGTGCCTCAAGTGACTGGAACTATGCCAATTTGACCGAACGCAGTTCCGACTACGTCCAACCCCCCTTGTGGGGTTAATCGGAAAATCTATCTCATGGAATGTTATTTGAATTGAATGTGAATGTGAATGTTGATGGCCTAGATTGGAATGAAGAGGAATGGAACAAACATGTATTTATCAGACTCTAGTTACCTATATTCTGGAATTTATTTCAACCCCCCAACTTATCAGTAAAGTACTTTCAACCTTCACCTGCCTTCTTTTTCCTTCTGTCATCGACCAATACCTGCAGCGCGAGATGTGTAATTACTGCTTGAGAGAGAATGGTGACTTGTCTTGGTGACTACCGCCGCCCTGATGCAATTTCATTTGATCATGTTCCTTCCCATTCCCTAAGTTACTTATATCTGATATCAAGACAGCCCATTCTGTACAAGCAATGAGATAAGAATTGTCATACATACATACATACATACATACAGGTACCAGTATATGTATATTTCGATGTTGTATGGATACGTTAGATAATCCAGCATCATCAATCATCAATCTTGGCACTTTACTGACTAAAGATCAACCATCTCTCTCTCCCCTTCTCTTTCTTTCTCTCTCAATCTGCCCCATCCATCCATCCAACCACATGATGCCGACGTCCTCTTCGTCTTCTTGCAATCACTTCACCACAAGCCGCCACTCCTCCTACCATGCCTCTGGCGATGACCATGCAGCACCCGCGCTGCCTCCCTCTTGATGATGGCCGCTTCGTCTTCCTCTGGTTCTGCAGCTGCCTCGCGCTTCTTCCACTCACCTTGACTACCAGATGCTGCCGTTGCACTCGATCCGGGTGCGCTGGCCGTCACATACACGGTCACCGTGTCAATGTCCCACACAGTTAGGGTGTGGCGGCCGTCTGTGCCGAGGCCTCCGGAGGTCGATGTGGTCGATGGTGGTGGTGGTGGTGATGATGATGATGATGATGGAGAGGGCGAGGGCGAGGGCGAGGATGACTCTGCTGCTGCTGCGGCGTAAAAGGCTCCTCCGTTGGATTGGCTGGCCTGCCCGCCGCTGTAGCCGCTTTGGCCGTTGCCGTAGCTGCCGGCAGGTGCGCTCGTGCTGACGGCAACGGGGCTTGCGACGCCGGAACCAGTGCCGGCGGGAGCTCCGGATGCTGCCCAAGAGCTGCTGGCGTCACCACCACTTTCTCCAGGCCAGGTGCCGTTGATGCTGGCGTCGTTGTTGCACTGGGTGGATGCTGAGCCCGTCGAGTCGACCGGGTTGCAGCCTGGCAGCTTGGACAGCGTGCCAGAGACGTCTTCATTCACGTAGTCCTTGGTCGTACAGGTGCCTGGGTTGGCGTATATTTCGTCCGCTGGCGGCAGCAAGCCATCGAAGGCCGCGCAGTTGGCCAGCACGCCGAACTCGTCGTCGCACTGCTCTACCGCGGCACTGAGCAGCTCATAGTCCCAGCCCATGATGAAGTCAGCGTGCAGACCGAAGCCAGTCGGGTCGCCCGACGACCACACAAACGGATTTTCGTCGGCATTAGGCCATTGGCCAGCAAACTTGTGCGTGTCCCAGATGAATTCAACCAGCAGGGTGACCAGGTGGACGGGGTGGCTGCTGGGGCATTCGCCGGATTGGTAGGTCTCGGTTGGGTACGCCACGTGGGATTTGTGGTCGTCCGAGTCGAGATTAACCCCGTCCCAGCACGAAGGGAATGTCACTTCAGCACGCACGCCGTCAGGGCAGTCGGCATTGGGGAAGCCTTTGGAGTCGCTCGGCGAGCCGGCGTAGTTGAGGCACTTGTAGTTGATCGCTTGATCGGCGAAGTCAGTGCCTCCAGTGCGCTTGTCCGGGTCGCCGGCCAGCATACGAAACCCCTCGGGGAAAGGGGTCATCGTTTCGTTGGGCCCGAGACGTGCGGCTTCGTTGAAGTAGTAGACCGATGTTGACCCCACCTGATCAACAGACTCAAAGCTGCCGTCTGCGTTTTGGAAGTAGAGCGAAGGGATCCAGTAGTTGGAGTGGTCATTCTTGACGAAACACGTCGTGCACACGTCCTCAGCTTGGGTGTCGTTGTACGTCAGAGTGGGAGCAAAGGCGTTGCCGCCAATGATTTGGTGAACATGGGAAGAGATCTCGCCAGGAGAAACGAGCGGGTCGAGACGTTGGGTGGTGATGGGCCAGCAGGGCATGAGAAAGAAGGCATTGGACGGGGCGGCCGCAAGAGCCACGAGAATGAGGCTCTGAAGAGACATTGTGGTGGCCGTGGTGTTGTTGCTTGTATATAGGATACTTGATGTTTGGGTTCAAACTGATGCCAAGGTAAAAGCTGGGCGAGCACAGCAAAACTTCAAGAGAATGGAATGCACACCAGGTGCGATAGGTAGGGAACGACGAAATGAGCGGAAGCTGGTGCTCTGCTTGAAGGACAGCGGCGACGAGGTGTAGAAGAGGAGGAACAGGAAAGGGAGACCAGCAAGATACATTACTGCTAGGCTAGCTGGCCACAGTGCCATGATCAAATTGCAGGAATGCAAGGTCAATCCAGGGGACCACTAAGAAAGGTTTGGACGAGGATTATTGTCGGAGAGTCCATGATAGAAGATGCATCATGCAAGGCTTTCAGAGTTTAATCCTGAGACTAGTGACGTGGTTGGTGAACACCTGGAAGGCCTTGTCGTCAAGAGCCAATCAAGCCGTTGATCAGAGGGAGCCACACGATAATCCAGGGGGCCGGAAGTTGAATTAAGGTTATCAGGGGGTTGATTTGCCTTCATCAGCGGCCGTTAGCCGGCCATCTTGACAGCCATTGTGGCGGTTCGATGGAGACGATCCGCGTGGGTCTTTGAGGTCCAAGACGCTCTAAAGTATGCTCCGTACCTCGTTCTGAGGACTCCTGAGGAGTTAATTGGCGATAAAGAGGATGTGGTGTCAAACATTCACCAGCGATAAGCAAAAGATGGGAAGGGGTTCCTAGTTCTGCTTGGCCGTTTCAGACGCGGCGCCAAGAGACCACGATGTCGGTCTTGGCACTCTCGTCTCAACCCGCGTACAGATGCTCAGGTCAATGCCATAGCCAATGAGAAGGCCGAGCACTCCATCAAGGTAGTGAGCCTCACAGAGCTCGGAGATGACCCTGCCTTACTCCACGAGGTCGTGGATGTCATCAACGCGGCCTACAAAGGACAGGAGAGCTTCCCAGGTGACAGGCTGCGTTGTCTGTATGATTCGGAGATGATTGAGGAATGCGATCAAGACAGCTTGTGTGCAGTGATGAGGGCGAGAGGAAAGATTATTGCCATGGCGAGTATGAAACAGTGCCGCCCTGTCATGGATGACACACATATATTTGAACGCCTAAATCCTACTGTGATTCCAAGATCCCCCACCTGTTGAGAGCGATTTGTGCATCCCCGGCCTACTGGCGTTCCAGGCAGAACACACCCGATGGTGGGTGAACCTGCTGATCTGGCGTTGAAGGTACGTGAGCAGTTGATTGCCGGCTTGCTCCTGGCAGGGACACCACTTAAGAGTATGGAATTCAACCTACCCTTAGAAGCTGCAATACCCAAGGTATGATTACTCGGTGCAGTCCCGATGTACAAAGTGTCTCTGATTCCACTTCACGTTAGACGTGGAACATTAGGACCATATTATTTAACTATAAGTTCCTCGAAAATCCTGTTGCTCCATGTGCTATCATCATCATCTCTTAATAGCTGGACTTGTACTAGAAGGCTGGGGTACAGGGCTTGGCCACCATTCGCATCTGAGATAGAAACCGGCTGAAACCAACCTAGGCTTGAATATTACCAAGTTGCTGTAAATCGGTATTATCAATTGAGAGGATACTTGAGCCTGTGTCATTCAAAGCACCTATTACCCAGACACTCCCGTCACCTCCAAATTCGAGGACTAGACATGCGAATCTTAAAACCAATATGTAAATTTCAAATTAACAAAATGGACGGCTAATGCTTACTTCGTGAAAGAAAGGGGAATAGGGTCACGACCATAGGGAAACTTTTGGGCATGCTGGCAATAAGCTCCCTCTCTCCACCATAGAGTGTCTCGTTTCAAGATATCCAAAGCCTTTCCACTTAAGATATCTTTTCTAGGCACAAGATCTCCATCAATAATGAAGACTGGATCATATCTATTGATTTTTCCATCTTCGTAGACTTTAATAGTGGATTTGATATTGACATGTTGCTCTTCAGGCTGGTAATCAGGAAAGTAGCTACGAGCTCCGGGGGTTTTTTTGGACTTGAAAAGGCCGAGGGTTTGGAAATGCGGAAACAGATTTGCCCTTAGCTTCCATGGTGTTGAATTATGGTGGCTAGAGGTGGTAGCTAGACGAGATTCCCGTGTGCTCGTCTAAATGCGCGAAAACTGGCGTAGATCGAAAGGGAGCAGCGGTGCCTGGACGAGAGGAAACAAGTGAGGGACGAAGGAGGCGAATATGACTGCCCTTAGCGTTGTGATTCATTTACTCATCTTGTTGTGTCTGGCCAGCTCGTTGTAGCAGCAGTCGGATCCCAAGCTGAGAAGTCGATGATAAACAACGCGACTATCTGACTTCCTCCTTGTTGAAAATGGCCTGATCTGGGAGGTCAAGGCAGTGGCCACAGTGGATTCGCTTGAGACCTAAGGGCACGGGCTTGCTGGTCAGTGTATCGTGGCTCTGCAGCACGAGATCGTATCGCACAATAGTCTTGCTCGTGAGAAAGGTTTTCTTTTCTGGCTTAGATGGCCGAGATGCAGAGCAGCATCTATTGGAGGTGAAGGGGCTGCGAGTTAGTGGGTGAGAGCGAATTGAAGCCAAAGGGCACTTGAGGCGCACCTGGTGAATTTTGGTATTCTGCACTAGCGAAGAGGGTCTTGCTACAAGCGATCACCAGCATTTGAATGAAGTGTGAACGGGAGCAGAAGATGACCTCAAAAATCGTTGCCTCGTCCGTACGACTTCAGCCAGACTAACAGAGCCTACAACGAAGTCCCAGCCTAGACACACCAAATCTGCTCCGAACCCGAATAGATCATCTGAACCGATCGCAGAAACGCACAATCTCTTCAACCCTTCTTCAACTCGTGACGCAGACCGATAATTAATAACTTTGCCAGCGCAAATTTTAGGAGATGCTGCTAGAGATGCTGCCGTCTAGACATTTGCACTCCACCCGATCGGATCTCCAGTAGTGATAAATTGATCAAACGCGCTCCAATCGATTTCTCCACGCTGAGCCTCGCCAACACCTGCAATGGTCTGGTCTCCACCGCCAATAGCACCAAAAAGTTGCTCGAAGGCATCCAGCGCTGTGGCCGGTGACTGTGAAGGCCCTTGGATGAAATGTCCCGGATAAGGATGCTGAGAATTATCGAATGCAGGCGTAGGCCCGGCCCACGCGTACCCCCCTGCGCCATAAGTCTGGTTATTTTGCGTCACTGGTGCTTTGTTGGCTGAGTTCTCAAATCCACCCTCCGGGCTAAGTTGGGCGGCAGCTGCAGCTAAGCTGGACATGGCGTCAGTCGACATTGGCATCGACTGCGGCATACTGACGGATGGTGCTGACGTTGACAAAGCATTACTACCTTGTGAATTGGCAACACCGTACTGCTGGGCTGGTGCTGGTGACTGGATCATCGGAGGTATTGCTTGTGCGCCTCCTAGAGAGGGATCTAGGTTTTCATCCTTCTCAGTCCCTGCTTTGCGAAACAGAGTGTTGATGGCTGCCGTCACTCTCTTTGCTCCCTTGCTCCTCACGCTGAACTCGGCGCTGAGAGCTCGTGCCTTGTTGAGGAGCTGTACATGGTCGTCAGACCATTTCACATCCTTCTTCGCAGCTTTTTTCTGCTTGTCCTCGATGACAGTGCCCATAACCAGCACCATGGATCCCAAGAGAGTATCATTCACATTCGTGCTAGTGATCATCCAAGCTTGGCCTTCAAGAGCCCCACCTGGCTTCAGCGACGCCATAAAGTCTGTCATAGTCTCTACAATTGAGCCTGCAGCCTTCATGCAGGCCGTGTGGCTGTCTGTAATACCCAGGCCCATCCGTCGTCTGTGCAGTATACAAATGGATTTCTGCGCAAGCAATTCGCATGTCACTCGGGTCATAATCACATGCTGGTCCATGGTGAACGACGACTCCACTGGCCGCGAGCGATACGGGGCTGGCATGTTTTCTCTGACTCTGTGTACTTCCGCATCGAACTGCTGTACATCGGCATCAGTCATGGTGTCCCAAGGCGCGCAAGCATTGTTGTATATGGTTGAGAAGAGATTCATCAGACGATGCTTGATCAGGAATGACGTTAGTGGAGTAGGCTCAGAATCAGGGCGTGAAGGTGGTAGGACGGTCATGTCAGGAGACAAATCACTGTCTAGAAGGTTGCGAGGTTCCTGGACATCGAAGGAATTTGGAGGAATTGAAGAGGGGATACCAAATTGGCTGGCAGTTTGCAGATCAAAGTGTCGAAGCATCACCCAGAGACGGCGATTCATTTCGGCATCGAATACGGATGTTGTTGAAGAGAGGTGTGGCTCGCGGTGGATACCTGCTTGAAATGCTAGGCGTGTAACGATGCTGAGTATTATGCCTACCTCGGGCGTGGGATCATAATTCCGGATGTAGCTCGATTGCGCCAAGAGAAGCAAGGCTGGTAAGAGGAAGGGGCGCGGGCGGCTGTATCCGACCATGTTCAAGCATGCCGCCACTGCGTGAGCGAAGCGATCTGAGGAATCTCCTTCGCTTGGACTGACCCCAGTAATCATGCTAATGTGCGCGGAAAGCGAAAGCAAAGCAAACAGAAGGGCGCACCAAATCGGATCGGTATTGCTTGGCGCCTGCCAGAATTGTCGATACTGTTCTTCGAAGAGGGCAGAGTGTACAACGTTGATAGTGATAAAAGGCGTGCGGAAATATTGAGTAAGCCTTCGGTCGCATTCACTACGCGAAGGTAGATTGTCAGATAGAATTGCTGCGAGAGATGCAGGCCGAGTAGCGGCTAGAAGTATAGGCCTGTCGTCTGCGTCGAAAACACTGTCAGATGGTTCGGCCGATTCCTCTTCGTGGTGTATGGCGCTTCGCAGTTCCTGTATACCATTCAAAATGGCAGACCAATGGGGTTGCGCCGAATCCACAGTCGTGGATGGAAATGTAGCGTCTGAAAGGGCACTAGTGGTTGGAGGATAGGATGTCGACGAAGTCGTGCTAGCATCCTGGTAAGGCGACGGGCCAGGAGGAGCAGGCGCATTTTGTTCTTTTCCAATCAGGCGCACAACAAGACTCTCGAGGTGTTGCAATCGGTCATGTACGCCATGCGGGTTGTGGCGTTTTCCATCTGGCTCCGGAGCTTTCTTGTGTTTATCCACAGCCTTGGCATAGTTGCAGAGGTGTCCTTCGCCACGTTTGTCGCAAGCGCTACATGGAAGGTTGCGATCACACTTGGACCTGCGCGTACGACATGGTCCGCAAGAAACTGGGATCCTGTTACGCCTTTTCACCACCCGGCCTTCCAAATGAACGGGTGGCGTGGAGAAGCCTGCCAAGTTTGGAGCTGAGATGGCATCGGAGCTTGATTCGGCCATTTCAGCATTGCCCTTCGAGCAACAGCTTTCAGGGCAACCTCTGTGGCGTCGCGCAAACTGTTATGGATGTGAAAACGCGTCCAATCCACGTGTCGCTGTCTGTCTCGAGCTCCGCGTGTCGTCTCTAGGGCGTTGCTGGCGGCACCATGGTACCGAATTTATGTGCGCTGAGCTTCTTTCTTCTGTCGCGTGGATGCTGCAGTTGTCCGCTTGGTACCCAAGAGACAACAACATACACAGCTTCTGAGGACGACTTCTAGCAATGGTTGATGAACAACTCTGGAAGGCCGGCGATAATTTCAGGAATCTCCGGAATCCAGCTTCCAGTCTTGGCACTGACGTCATGGCAAAGCGTCAGGCGTCCCGCTGGTTGCCTTTCGATCACTTCTTGCCATCCTGCACCGACGATTTGATCAATTCTGGACATGGGCCTTGTTCCCTTCATTGTGCTGCATCAAATTGATCAGTTCTTAGGAGAATGAAATCTTCTTGCTTTGAAGTGGCCGATATTTCTTCTGTCTGGAAGTCCAAATGCCCATCAGTCGTGCATCTCGAGTGCGTGACACGGCAGATAGCACCCAAGACAGCATTTTGCTCTTGAGTGACGATTCCAGGATGTTCCGGTCAGGTGAGTCAGCGATATTCTGCGGCATCCGGAGCTATGCAGCTGATGCCGCCATGGGGATGCCAAAGCCAAGTTTCATTGCGCTCTAGAGAATGAGGCATACGGACTTGTTGAAGATAGGTGCTATTATGAGACTAAGGGTTATGTGTGACAAGTGTCCGGTGAGTTCTTTGGGGTCGTCCCGCGATGCTTCTACTCGGCAACGTGGTAGTAGAACCGCTGAGCAGTGTCCCGGGTAGTATCAGAAGTTAAGAAATTGGGCTGCTCTGCTTTGGGCCATTCTGGAAGCACACAGGCTGCAAGAGCTTTATTGAAGACAAATATCTCCTTAGTCATATTACAAGATACCTTGTGTAGAGGAGGCGCAGAGAGCTACTTATCTTGGCTCAATCTTTACTAGTTGCTATCATAAACTCCTAAACGCGACTGTGCACCGCAAACTGCGGGACACTTTCTGACATTCTTATTAGTATGGTAGCCGACAAAAGAGTTTGGTCACCTGTATTGTACGTTCATTCGTCTATTACACATTCATTTGTCCACTGTACTTTTATTTGTCCATTGCACAACTGTCCATTGTCCATTGCTGGCGCCCCATCCTCATACAGCAATCCCTACCACTTAATTTTAGTAATACCCCTACCACCTAATTCCTGCCACCTATGCCCACTGTTTCATCCCCCCAAAACACCCAAAGCGACAGCCTCTTGAGCAACTGCGCCTATTATAGTATACCCCTCTGCTAAACAAATAGAGCATTTCAGGGGCCTTAGGTGGGCTTGCGGCGGTGTAGTATCTGTCTCAATATCTACTTTATTATGGCTGGAGTTTCCCCCCGTATACAACTCCATACACTCCCACCTAGGCATCTCCTGGCGTTAGATATGGGGAGGGCGGGGATGGGAAACAGGGGCCTGCAGGTAATTGCAGTATACTCTATAGAGGTGGTCTTCCCGATGTCACAGGTAACTTAGCCCAGGATGGAATTATGTTGTACTAGTTACTCCCCTAAGCCCCCCCCCTCAGCCCCCTATAGACCTTCAATTATAGGTGGCCACTAGGTCGCAACAGGGGATTTGCACCCAACCGCTCTTTCGGCTCCAACCTGCGCGTGCTCGCCAACACGGGCACCTTCGTCGTCCATCTGCTTCCTGCCATCGCTGCCCAACACAGTGGCGCTATGAACGTCATCTTTATCACCACTCTCATCGTCTCCAGCATCTCCTTTTGCTGGATCACCACACTTCCACCACCGGTGTTGAACGAATGAAACGTCCGAAACCGCAGTGCTATGATTGACTGAACTCTTGATTATCTATCTAGAGCAGGATTCCTGCTCGATATATATACACCAACGCTCGTGGATCTCGTCGATGCGATATCGGCGGAAAACTCTGCTAGTCGTATGGTGGTTGTCCCACTGTGACCGCCATCGTCTCACTACGAGCGACGGTGATATCGCTATAGACGGGCCGCACCGGGTCACGTGCTGAGTGGTCTTGGCATGTGCGTTCAACAACCGGCGTGATTGTGTGGTGCCAATCGATCCCGTAGTGGTGACGCACCCGCTGTTGTGTGGGGCAAATGACTCATGGAGGTGAAGCTGGGGATGGCCTGGGTCGCGGGGTGTTAGTGGGGAGGCCGATTGTAGGAGGGCGAAGAGTTTGTTTATGCGGAGATGTTTGCGGGGTCCATTTTGGTTCTTGGATATACATGTGCGGATGTGCTGTGGTGGGAAACTTGGAGATCAATGATTATTACGAGTCCTGCCCCTGCAGGCTCGGCCTCCCTGCCAGAGAGGATGTGTATATGTACTAATTATGGGGTATGTGGTAAATAAAACCTGATCAGTCATGTTGAACGCACATGCCAAGACCACTCAGCACGTGACCCGGTGCGGCCCGTCTATAGCGATATCACCTGATGGATTGTCTACCATAGGGTGCGCCTCTTGCGCTCTGGTCGTGAGATCAGATCATCTATTGTCTATCTGTCTGTCTAGGAGGAGATTCTCGAAGCTACCGATGAAACGTGGCAGATGAGTGCCAAGACCTCAGGAGAATATCAAGCAGCCAAT
>QQXO01000267.1:0-30505 GCA_003709845.1 Chaetothyriales sp. CBS 134916
GGGTAAAAGCAACTACTGTCGACGCGGCGGAACTGTCCGATAAGGTGGGGTGTCCGATAAGTAGGTGTCGGACGTTAAGCATAGAGGAATAACTCTTTTTGCAAATGCGTCGCTAAACTTCTACGGAAGCAGGGTTGATGGCTGAATAGTAGCAGCCCTGATCAATCCTCAATCTTCTTGTTGTCTGCCCAGGTGGGAACCACACTTTGGCACACGGCCTCATAATCCTGGAACGTCTTATCATGATCTGCCACGCCTGGCGTCGTCCAAAACATTGTCCAGTTCATCCTAGGAATCTTCCAAGTGCCTCGTGAACGCTCAAAATACCACTTGTTGACGGGGTTGTTCTTTCGGCTTCGCCAACAGACTCCGTTTGGAAAACATGACCGGACCATTGCATTAAAGACGATGTCGGCAACTCCACCTGCACCTTGACTCTTCTTCAGGACCGCGAATTTGTCAAGATATGGCACCAGTCGGGATGTGTCGTTTTGGTCAGCGCCAGGCGGGGTCTCCCACGTCAGAATTGCGCCTCCCTCGTATTCACCTGCTATGATGACACCGGCTATTCTTTCATTGACCCGGTTGAGGTAAGCGTCGACATCGAGTTTCCTGTCAAACGAGTCATTGATGAGATAGACGAGTCGGTCTAGATCAATCCTAGGATCAGTAAGCTTGATCCAAGGCTGTTTATGGGCAGACCATTCTTGGGCAGCTGGATGTGGTAGAATAATCAGAGGCATGCCCTGTTTGACAAAAGTCGACGCCGTGGCTGCTCCCAGCCTGGCTCTGGGCAGAGAAGAGGAGAATGCAGGCTTGTCGGTCAGTAAATTGTGGATGAGAGTATTCCGGCGTCGCCTAGTCCTGACGCTGGACACCTGCTGTTCTTGCGTGGATTGTCTGGAATTAGCGGCTTCTGCTGGAGATGTGATCAGACCAGAGGCCGTGTGTGGAAGAAGGCCGAGTGCTTGCCGCAGCATCCACAAGTTTGAAGCATGTTGAGACGATACATGTGGATCAGTTGAGCTCCTGAGTTCTTCCTGCAATTGGTGATATTCTTGCTCCAAGTTCACGAACATATGCATTTTGTCGACGGACCTGGTACTAGGAATACCCCCTGACTCATCAATCACTACAATTCTGTCGACAGAAACTAGAGACGGGAATCCAGAGTTCTGGCTAGATATCGAACCAATCGGTGCAGTAAAGCTCTTGGTGAGAGCAATGATTGCCTCATTCGCAGATATACGGACTGCCTGCTGGGTGCTCTCTGAGTATGCCACGGGTACAACAACAGGTATCAGGCCTCTGCGTAGCGGCCTCAGGAGCAAACTCGGCAGAGAAAGCTTGGATCTCCCGTCGTCTTGCAACGCGAGAATGTCATTCACTCGACGTCCACCAAGTGACTGGGTGGTATCGAGGGCAGAAACCAAACGGTCTGCCTGTGCACTGATCTGCTGTTTCGAGGTTGTTTCGTCTGTTGACTGGGTCTCTTCCACAACGATGCATGGCGTTAGGCTCAGCCTGCTGAGCAGACTGAGTGTCTGAGCAATGCTGTGCAGCTGCTCATCACCGATTTTGCTGAGGTCTGACAATTTCACCAGAGCCACATGAACGTCCTCAACCTCTTGAAATGGCCGCTCTTGTATGTCTTCATGATGCTTGAACACGGGGCTAGTTTCGACAGCTCGAGGTACTCCGAGGAACTTTGCAGGGTCAATTTTAGTCTGTGACTGACCTATCTGGGGCGCAACATGGGGCGACTTCTGTGTTGGAGCCTTCAATCGGCTGATGTAACTCTTGACGTCTCGTTTCGTGGCAGTCGAGGTCAAGAGGTCAGTGAAAAATTCCTTATCTGCCTGCTTCTGCTTCGCGCTCTGGCTGAGGAGATGTTGCTGGCCATCGATAACAGCATCGTGCTGTACTGCTACTATGTGGCCAGCGTACCTTCGCCTATGGACACTTCCTCGGTCCGTCGAGCGTATATGATATCCATAGCCGAACTTAGTAAGAGCCCCTGTCGGCCAGATACACACCTTCTGATTCATGTTTCATCGCGGGCAAGATTGACGCGACATACCAAGAAATCAGACGATGCATTGGATGCGAGTGGGAGGTCAAAGACTATTTGAATCAACAGAGACTCTTCCGGATCATGTGGGAGGGGTTTTGTGTCCGATTTTTTTTAACTCAAGCAGTGTCCCTCGCTGAGTCATATTCCACCTCGTAGGCGGGTCCAAGTGGAGATCATATCCGAGACCCACTCATCCTCTTTAAAGGGAGGAAGGCGGAAATCCCGCGTTACTTCCTCTGACAGACACATTCTAGCAGACGAGGGAGCTCTGGGAGGACTTGACGATCCGCCTGAACAGCAAATGATTTATGAATTACTGCAGTGTACACATAGATATGCCGAGATGACTCAAAGCGTGTGGAATGAGTGCTTCCTCCATCCAGGAGGCAGATAATCCGACCACACTGTGATTCTTTCCAATCTCCCTGCCAAAATACTTCAGCCGTGCGTATAATCGCACAGACAGGGTTCGATTAATAATAAGGAAATACCATGGAAGAAGCGAACTTGGCCCTCAACTATCACGGACTGGTCTCAGCAGCATGGTAGGGTACACTCCTCATATCGTCCGGAACTAACCTACCGCACTATCCTCCAAGATGTAGTTGCTAATGCTGACATAATATCTACCGCCTCATCATGACCCCAATATCCTGTCCACAGTCAATGAAATCCTGAATTGAAAATGTTCAAATGCAAGCCATTCAGCAAATCTGCCGTCCGTCCAGACGTGATGATACAAGCGCACGGCTTGGTCATCCTGGCTGGTGCCACTCTTGTTGTTACCCGTCCCCGAAGCCCCAGTCGTGGCAGACTTAGGCCTGCTGGTTTGCGTCCTTGCAGCCCGGCCGATCTAGTCAATAGAGTCTAACCCAACATCAAAAGCGACTTCTCAGAGCTGAGAGCTGACATTGATTTACCAGTCAGGCACTAAGCAGAGCAACATTATTGGAAGTTATTTGGCGACACATTCATCCGACACCTTGTTTCTAGCCTTCCTGAAGGCCATGCTTGCACAGATAAGGCAAGTCTGAGTGTCGAACAGCTCCATCAACTCATTGAGACCATGTTTTCCAGAGGGTACACTGCTTACCGAGCACGAGCAAGGATAGCGACTTCTGATAAGCGGGAGCAACCATTGTTGGCTATTTATCTGGCACTGAGGTATTGGGACCAGGCACAAAGCATTGCAAACGAAATCAGAAATGTCAGGAATGCTGTAGGGTCCTTGGAGGCACTGAAAGATCAAATAGACTTCAGAGAACTTCATTCTCCTACTCGCAGGTCGACATCGTTCTGCTGAGACCTCAACCCCAGTACTGTGCGTCTATCTAAGTGGTTAGTAGCTAGACCTACAATAACAAAGACAGGATGGCAATCTAGATCTCGTCAGAGGGTAATGAAATTCACTCTTATCTATCAAGAACGGAGAAGCCAACTGCTAATAACTTGGTGTCTCCATGCAATCAAATGGCCTCGGTGGTCTGATTTGACATGTCCGTCCATGGCCACTGGAAAGATATTTCTGATACTTTTTGCTCAGACGGCTTTGCCTTTCGCCCTTCCTCATTGTGTACTACCAAGTCATTCGTTCGGCCCTAGACCCTTCAAAGCTGAAGCCGTCTCACCGCCACTTACTCTATGCAAATGACAGATCGACGCTGTCAAAATACCCCACTTCCAACTCGAAGCAAGAGAATCCTTAAGAATTATTATCTGCCTCGCGCTAAATACCATTTTCGTGTACTTCATTCGACCTTCCAGGCAATATGGGCAAAACAGCAGCAGCTTGCGGCGTGGATTGGATGGGCTCGGGTTCGCTCGACGCATCAGACTGGTTTTTTGGGGGGGGGAAGCTGGAGATAAAATGTACCAAGCAATTTTCAGGACTATTCTGAAAGTTTGGCAAGCTTTGAAGTAACTCCACTGGGAGGTTTGTACCACTCTGGAATTAGAAAGCCCAAGCATAATTATCTTTGTCGGCGCCAGACGGATGGTCGTCCAGACCCACAGAGCGTCGACCAACTAGTTTTTCCGGGTACATTAGGGTCGGGTCGAGCAGGCAAGCTCAAACTTAATTTAAAGCTACTGTAAGTCAGGGGCCCGTGCTTCCACCTCCAGTACAGTACAAGGGAGCGGAAAATTCAATACCCAGGTTCAAAACTTTCCTCCAACTACCTACCCCCCGACCCAGGCCAGATTGAAATCAGGAGTCTCATCAGGCCACTATTATTTCACTGTATTCAAGTCAAGGTGATAATTACTGGAAAATAAAATCGAGGATCAACTCTTACCGAAGGAGCACATGTACGCAAAAAAGTGAGTGACATACTACTGCAATGTTCAGTTGACTTTCCGAGCTCCGTGGATGGATTTCCGAATCCCCGCTGCAAAAAAAGGGAATCCGAGGTTTGCATTTTCACAAACTTGGAGCGACAACCAAGAGACAGTGATCCACAGCAGAACGGCACTGTACTTCATTCCTTGTTGCCAGCCTCCCCAACACTTGTTCTTGATTGGGAATGTACAGTAATAGCGGACCCACCCAGACACACAGGCCTGCAACGCTTCAATTAAGAAGAAAACAGGAATCACTCTAGATAACGGAACAACCAAAAGTGAAACGAGAGAGAAGACAAGAGAGAGAGAGAGATTCCCAAAACCACCCATGACATCTACTCCATTGCGCTGTTATACTCGCTATAATAGACGCCTCTCCTTAACAAATAAGATAGCGCGATTATTAGTTTGCCACGGGTGCGTTCGCAGTGCGGCGTTGAAAGAGAACAATATTTGCACTTTTACCGCCGCCTCCCACACAAAGATATGGAGAAAATATTAGACTAATATGTATAGGCATATAGTGAAGCCCGGTCAGGTATCGGTGGTTGCTGTTAATAGTAAATGCTGTGGTTTTCATTATTGGAATGAATGGTTCGAGGTTCGGTTCTGGTGGATCGGCAAGGGTGCCTGTTCTAACGGCCCATCTCCACCTTCGACCGATCTCGTGTCTCGTCTGCTCAATCCGGTTGAATTTTTGCTGAGTGGAGTGAATATTTGTCTTTCCAAATAGCTTGAAAGGTGTCATAGGGAAAGTGGCCCGAGGATTCTGTCCCGGGATCCGGGAGACTTAAGACAGGTCCGGGTGCAGGTCTGGGTGCAGGCCGAAATGCACAAGGTGCTGTCTCACTCTAGCTATAGTAGGAAAGGATCATGCTGCTCATTGTCCGGTATTTGCCACACAGAAGGGAGAGTTCTTTGTGGCAGTTAGTCATGTAACAATATGCCGACAAATGGTAGCTACCCAGAAGAAACTTCGGCGGTGCTGGGGATAGGAGAAATCCCGATCTGTCAGGCGGCAGTCTGTGCATCAGACGAGAAGAGTAGGACCTGGAGTTGTATCCACCAGTACTTCACGATCTCGACGGTCCATCGTCATTTCTGCACCTGCTCCAGAATTGCAACAGATGAGGCTAAACAGAAGTCCTGCCGGGAGAGTTATCGAACGGATTCAGTACGCCTTGAGGCGCTTCCGAGCAACCTCCCGAAGGTTGTATGCGGACTCTTCGTCTGCGCTTTCAGAATCGACAACATCCCACGCGAAGAAATCCTCGAGTCGAGTTTGATCCGGAGTCGGTTCCCCTTTCTCGTCTTCCCATCTGTTCTGTTTCCTTAAATACTCTTCTAAATCATATGCGATGGCTTCCGTATACTTATGATCGTACCCGAGCATGTTGACTCTGCCTTCAAGAACTTTCCAATAAAGCTCCTCTGCTTCCGTATCTCGGCCGACTTGGAAGTAAGAGAGTGCCAAGTTGCGCATGAGTTCGAGTCGCTTGGGATGCTGTACACCGAGGGACAGCAAAGAATCTTTGATTGCAGTCTCCGCACACCTGATGGCTGCTTGCACGTCTCCTTGTCGTTCCATACTCAGTCTGAGACCCGACAAAGCCATGATAGACTGTAAATGGTGTTTGCTCAGTACCTCACAACTGAGCCGATAGCACTCATTTAGAACAGATGCACTCTCTCTGTATTTTTCTTGGTTGTCATCTCTAAACCCTTCAGTGTTGAGAGAATGGCCCAGACAGTAGAGAGCGCCAATGCTGCGTTTATCTCTATCTCCGCTCGGTAATGTCTGGACAAATTCATCCCAAACATGCCGCAATCTTTGAGATGTTATCTCGGTTTGCCCCAGTAGTTTCTCGGGATTGGCAGCGTAGCCAAGATATCGAGTGAGAATGCCGATTGGCGAGTACACACCGACAACTCGCTCAGCAACGGCTGCAATACTCTTCATGATCTTCTCGCATATGCTCGCCTGGTTGTGTTGATGGAGTATGGTCAGCGTGTTATTCAATGTCAGCACAATCATCGGGTCCTCGGAGCGGAGGATCGCCTCGAACTCTCTGTCAGCATCCGCGAGGGACTTCCGGGCAAGTGCCGCTGCCTGAATATCATCTGGCGATGTCTCATGTTTGGTCGAATAGATGCACGCGAGGAAGCAGAGTGACGTCCATCTTGAGCAATAGTCGTGGTCCTTTGAAGAGGGAGCAACCTGAAATGCGTCCAGTGACACGTCATCGGCAGGGTTCAAGATGGGCCGTGGTGACTGACATGATGAAATCGGCCTCGAGCCTGGCATGTCAGGCGGAGAATCATAGACTTGCTCGAGACTGGAGAAGTGAGAAGCAACTGGCTCGCTGCACTTTCCACAAATGAGGCTAGTGCCACTGGAGGTCCTGGAAAGTGGTGGATTGAGCAGCTTTAACGCATCCTGGTTATCTACGCCAAAGGTACCAGGCAAAGGATTGCAATGAACAGCTGAGCATGCCAGCATATCAACATCCTCTAGGCCAAAATGATCGCAGCTGGGTGAATGCCGAGGCGTGTAAAAGTATTGAGCAGTATCGTGCATCGAGCCCGGTGTGAAAGATTGCTCAGCGCCTTCCATCTGCAGATAGCCGCCAGGTACGCTCTCAGAAGGTGAAGCGATGCGACTAGTGGACGAGTCAGATAACCGATTCTTGCGAAGTTTAATAGAATTACGTCGACTTTTGTGGGTGTCGAGAGTACGGTGAGGTATTTGGATGGGAACCAGTGAGGAGCCTCTTGGGTCATCAAGAGGGAGGAGACAAGACTCCGGCGAGGGCGGGAGAGGCTGTGAAGGGTTCAGCGGAATCGGGCTTTCGGTTTGGGAAGACGCGCTAGCAGGAGATTGCTGCGTATCCGTTTCGGAGAGCTCAGGGTCAGGTGTTCCACATCGAACATGACCATGGACATCTCGTAACTCATCAACAGCTTCGTTTTGGCGCGCCAGCTGAGTGAATTGTTCGTCTGTCATCTTCCTGCCTTTGATATACTTGCGAAGGTCTTTGACAGATCTAATGTGCCCGTTTATGACGAAGCGGGTATCGTGTTTACCAGCTTCCTTCCGGTCTTGAAGCAGGAGCATCGCCACTTGGTACTCTTTATCCGAGCTGTTCTTCACATAGCCCCATTGTGATAATCTGGATTTGAACATGCGTTGTCTGCCACATCGAGTGTTAAAAGTCTAAATCATCACGGTCTGGGGGAGGCTGGAAGTGCGTCCGCTTACGTTGCGACGAAGCCACGTTCCTCTAAGATTTGTTTGACCTGTTTGAGCGGGTATTGTTGATAGAGAAGTCGAATTTCCTCCCTTTGGGCTTCCCACTCGGATTGTTTTGGCCCTTCGGTTGTTCGCGAGGCATCACGGCCGTTCTTTGTCAACGGTTGAGCCTGCACTGTGCGAGACACCCGATTTGTGGAGTCCATGCCTTCATCCCAACCATAACCAGAAAAGAGAGGGAGAAGTGTTGAGGTTGAGGACTTGAGTGCAGCAGCGGGGCAGCGAACAACAGCCAATCTTCGATGACCAATACAAGTATCGGCCTTAACACCCTGAAATCTAATTAAACGGATATCGTTCTTTCTGACAACATTCCGGGATGGTGCCTTCATGCATGGTCTTTTATGTTGCGCTAGTCTCTGTTTGACATGGTGTGAAGGATCCTTGATTGCTTGGCATCGTGAGATTTCCCCAAAGGATGAGTGTCCAAATTGGGTTGCTGGTGAACTCATTGGGCCCTTATTGGTGCCTCGTCAGAGAGCAAAGCGCCAACAGGAGTAATCACAGCGGCCATACAGCATACACTTAATATCTTCACAGTGGGGAAGATCACAGTTTAAGTACTAGCAGCAGCGAAGGCAACCCCAGTCATTTCAGGCAAAAGAATAGGTACGCCCGATGCAACGGTGATATAGACCTGAGCTGAACTCCAAAGAAAGATGCATCTAAGAACCGTTGTCAATGTCCCTATTTATGATTCTGAGGACTAGGCACGACATATTTACCTCACCCACTGCAAATCTTCGCGCGCAACTGATAGAAGCACCTAAAATCAACCACTTGCAATGGCTTCAACACAGTGACAATGACTCACAACTATTATTAAGACCACACCTAGAGAACATACAAGATCACATTCTTGATCCTACAAGTGAGGGACACCGAGATATCCCAGAAGGATCGTACAAGCCTCTCTTGAGAGAATTTCTGATATACCTATATACTTCGCTCATAGAGTCTGCTATTTAGCGTAAAGATCTCGAGTCCCAATGCGTGCAATCGAACTTCAGACCGGGATCTGAGAAAATACAGCAAACGCCAAAGAAGTACGGGACAGCGAGTTGCGCCAGACAGCGGATTGACGTGTCCTTGTCATGTGCCGTGACGGGTAAAAGACTGTGCAGGGTCCTTTGGCCGAGCTCGTCGAGGCCATTACGCCTTCGTCACTAACACGCCCGATGATTCAGTTTGCATCGTTCAGAGGACAGTGCAGGTGCCGGCTCATCCCGGGGCTTTCTCGATATTTGTAAACGAGTATGACTACCGCACGGTCTGAAATATAAGACATGGATGCCAGTGTACTTCCTCCGGTGGCCATGCCGAAATTGAAAGTTTGAGTGAGAGTCCACGCTTATAACTGGCCTCAAGCGATGACTCGCCGTTGCATCCCAACCTGCACGCAGGTGATTGCTAATACAAAAGGATATCAGACACCGAGCTGGAAAAGTGAGAAGGTAAGAGGCGAAAAGTCTTATGATTCCGCATCTCCCCCTAGTTGACCTCGTCAAGGCGTGAAATGTCACTTGCCACAGAAATAGAGGCTGCTGTTGACAAGTTGTCGCAGGAATCATTCCAAATTGCTCAGTGGCTAATGTTAACATTGGATGAGGAGCCATGGACACCGATTGCGATTCAGGATGCCTGTATTGCACCAAACCCGACCCGAAGGTCAAATTGGCGTATGCTGACGCTTGAGATCATAGTCGAGGACGTATCCATGACATGGTAGGATGAGTTCCCAACCGCCTGAATTGGATGGTCATATTGGTCAGATTTGTATCTGGTGGGATACCCGAGGGTATAATCTCCGGCTCATCCTGGCTGCGTTTGGCATACTCAATACTGAAATATGAGGGACCGAAGTTCATGACCTAGTACTGTGCCTCGCCGTGCCTGTTGCCTCTCTTTACTTGCTCATCGGCGGCGGGTTTGCCATAGGACTTGGACGAGCTGTCATGGCGACCACTATTGCCACCTGCTCTTTGATTTGGCTTAGGCTGTTCCTCGTCGAGTGTTAGGTTTCCCATCCCGAATGCCACCGGATGAGGATGTGGTGGGCGCGGTCCGGGCTGCCCAGGTCGAGGGCGCCCCGGGCCTGTAGCGTCTGTGCGATTGGGGCTCGGGGAACGGCTCAGTTGGCGAGGCCGGTCGGAACTAAGAACTTGACTGTATTCAGGAGGCCTGTCAGAGCCAATGTCGGTGTTCTGTCGATTGCGAGCAGGCTCTTCCCTTGAAGACCTCATGCTATGGCTCTCTGGCTGACCTGCTTTTGTTCGAGGTTTGGCTAGCCGGACGTTGCGGTCGTCGCCACGTGTGGGGCCTCTTCTCTTTCGTTCGTTGAATGTATCGGATTCGATATAATCATACGGATTCTTCTGAAACTCTCCTGTTGTTGGTTAGGCGGGGCACACCTGGCAGCTTCTGAACTGTATGCTCACTAGTGTTTTGCTCGTCTTGCCACTTAGCGGTGTCTTCTAGAAGATCTTCGAGGGCTTCCTGGATAACGTTAGCAACTAACCCTAATAGCCACTGCACACTCACTCTACTAAGTGTATTTGATGCGCCCACATTGAAACCCAGTCGGTCGGGATTCTACTTCTGAGTCAGTAGGAGTAAGCGAATAGGCATATGCTCTCATACCCTTGGATGCCTGGAAGGCTCGATTGTTGCTGTGCCGTCTATCCATCGTTTGAGATATGCCGCAAGGATGAATACGTCGATTCCTTCTCCCGGTACGAAACAATAGACGTGATCTTTTTCTCTATCACCCCGCCGACGACCAGAAGACATATTTGGTCGAAAAAGATAGAGCGGAGAGGGCCGCAGATGGTAAGGCTTGAGATTGCGGGGTGGGGATTGGAAGCACAACACGTGCAGAAGATGCCTGTCAGCGGAGCCGATCGTTGGATTACGATGGGATCTCAAATGGTCTTCACGGTCCGGACCGTATCATTGCAATGTTAAGGGAAGGGCATCAAGTACAATGCGTGTGAAGGCGGAGGGCAAGTGATGAATGTGCTAGTCTCAGGTTGTGAGAGTCAGTGATGACGAGCCCTAACCACCATGGGGAGCATTGAACCAGGACCGGTCGGCCACATGTCAAGACGTGTTTTGCTGATTCTGTCGGCTAAAGTACGCTCTCCATCTCTAGCGCTTTGTGTGAGGCTCCGGGTTGGTGAGTTGAGAAGATGTTCGGCTAAAATCGCATGGACCTGTGCAGGAGCAGGTGACCATGAGCTGAGCCTCATTTCAGGCCAACGCTCTAGACACATGGTGTAGACCATGAATAGTGCATGCTGGCCCTATGGCTCGCATGTTTCGGAACTTCTGGCTGTGAAATCGATCTTGATCTGTTTGATGAAAATCTGACCATTCTAATCAAGCATCTAGTGGATGAGGTCGATCAAGGGCCTTCTGGCCGCGGGGTTGAAGAGGGGCTGCCGCTCGGAAGGCACTCCCATGAGCAATCCGCGCCGGCCAACGGGTGTGTCTTCCTCGATACCTGATCCCCCATTCTCTTCCTAGCCGGTGGCAAGCCTGGACCCGCCTTTGCCGACGTGTCGTGTCCAATGGTGGTTGGGTGTCACTCTCGCATTTTCAGAGCTCCACTAGAACAGCAAAACTCTGTCTACCATTAACAGGACTGCCAGGGTCCTCCTGAAGCATTGATGAGGAGAAAGCGAAGCAAAGAGGACCAGGTGTGAGGATTAAATAAAACAATTTAGCTCGTAGACGAAGCTGCAGTCCCACGGCCCGGGCCTGCGAGGACCTGTCAATCTGGGTTGCCCTAACTAGCTGCGATGTACAAATACTGTCGTATCTCTAGACAACCAGGCTTCACCGCTTTTTTAGTCCACCAGAACCTTTTACGAAACTAGCCCTAGTAGAAGCCGAAGATGCACATGAAAGACACATGACAAGGTACGTTGACGTCTGGGTCTCGGGGTCTTGATATCTGGCAGTGTGACAGCTTGGGTTCCATTGGTGCTAGCTTACGGAAAGGCAGCTCAACCTTAGGCTGTTCTGAGTCTCTTGAGGTGAGGCTGGAATGGAAAGGATCCTGAAAGGAGAGCGCAAGTGCAGTCCCGGCTGCACAGAAAGTCCGACAGGGGTGCCTCGATTCATATTTACAAACTTAGCTACAGCAGGAGGACGTATGCACAGACAACAAGCAACGCAATCACCATAATATGCTCTCAAGAGAGTTCCCAGGCAGCTATTCCAGTGTCTATTGCTGTCGTATCAATGTTGACAGTCGTGTCGCCTGTTATTATAGTGAAACTGTCAAACTGAGCATCAGAGCCTGAGCGGCCAAATCGTGACTCGACGAAACAATTGCCGAAACCTCCTATGGTGTTGCCGCAGCGCTCACTCGCTACGCCTCATGTCGGGATTGATTCGACGTTGACTCTTGCCCGAAAGTAATAGCTTCCTCTCATGGATGACGTTGTGTTTGAGTACCGGTAGGTGAAGGTAACGGAAGGTTTGATTTGAGAAAGTAGATGTGACCCACATAAACATACGTATCTCATTGGCAACCTTCGACTGGAGGAACTTGCTGGTCTTGGATTGTGTGCCCTTCCTCTTGGAAGACAGATGTGCCTTGTGGTACCTGCCATGTGCCTTTGACAGCCCTGCATGCTGGATAGATAGCATATCTCTGGGCTTATGTTTCTCTTCCGTTCAAGACACAGCAATCATAAACTCATAAGCATATGGCCATAGTCCCCTATACCCAGAGACCGTAATCGTGCTACCATAACTCCAGTCTCTGATGTGGCTGATATTTGCTTGCTCTAAGGGTCTCTCGCACCATGGGCTGGTCGAAGGACGCGTCGACAGCTCGTTTGAAGATTGAGGGCAAAGATGACCATCGTCTTTGATGTTGTCATTGGCCTCATTCCCTTCATCGGCGATAGCACTGAGTCTACGTAGAAATGCAACATAGACATGTCATCTTGTTCGGCCTATCAAGCTGCGGGGCAAAGAAGATAAACAGGCCATGGAAGAGGTTGCGTCGCCAGATAGGTACTCTCAAGTGACAGACGTCAGACGTGCAAATAGATTAGAGAAGTCATGTGATGGGTTCTGAACTATTAAGTGCGCCTCTTGCGCTCGGGACGTGAGATCAGCTCTTCATTGTCTATCTGTCTGTCTATGGAGGAGATTATCGAAGCTCCAGATGAAACGTGGCAGATGAGTGCCAAGACCTCAAGAGAATACCAAGCAGCCAATAATATCTCTTGATATTGTGGATCAGGCTAAACCTAATCCAGTGACAGGGTCTCTTTCCTTCATTTCGTCCCACATCATAAAGCAATTAAAACCACCTCATCTTATTAGATGTTGCTTTCAAAGTTATAAAGTCGGGAAGTCTTTGCAGCCACAGTAGTAACCAGTTTTTTAAAGTTGCCATTAGAAAATGACAGGAAATGAGGGGCAGAAGAGGTTGAGAACTTGTGTGAAGATTGTAACTATGGAGGTAGGGAAGAGCCACTTTCAGAGGACAAGCAGCGATTCTTGGCGCTAGGCACGCCTTGCGGTGGCGCCGAAAAACCTTCGTAGAGCTGAAAAACCGCTCAGCAACGAAGCCAACATTTAAGTTCCAAGCGAAGGCAAAGGAGTTAAAATGCTTTATTTGATTTAGAAGACGCCGGTCTTATGTCAGTCGAGCCATGCAACACCGTCGCGATGCGGATGGAAATACTTGGAGCTAAACTAAGTTAGTTTAGATCAGTCTAACCTCATTTGCGTTAGCTTGCACAATGCGCTTTGATCCCCGAAGCAGAGACACCACCTTAAGCAAGAGGACTTGAATCTACAATACAGCAATACCAATTGTATTTTTACTACTGTAGTATCTGCTGCAGATTTTTGCCTTACCACTATATCAAGGTATAACTCGTATGATGAGGAATTGCTCCACCTGCTTGGACAGGATGAATTTGGGGAGAATCGATCAGTACGAGTGCAGAAAGATAGATGATTCCGTATATTGCTATGAAATGAGAGGCGCCTAGCACCGTATATCTACTGTGAGATCGAAACGGGGCCGCAGGGTCGAAACGAGTGTGAGACGACTGCGAGACGTCGGTTGAATCACTGACCTGATCGGGTCTAGTGTCAAACGAGCGACAATTCCCTCTGACAGTCTAAGCGTTGAATATGCTCCTACAATAGAGAGAGAAAGAGGTATGACTAATTTTTTGTTGGCTAGGCTACCCGGAAGGAGAATATGTCTATGTGACATCTTCCCGAGAAGGGCGAACTCAATGCGGCAGCCAGTAATTACACCGGGCCCTTCGGCGAAGCTGGAACTCCATTCCTCATCCTCCTGTTTAGCCGAATTATCGGCAGAACTGACGAATTGATGCAGGAGTGGGTTGACAAGTGCATCCATATAAATAGCAATCACTTCTCTCGGGAACCTTTTTCCCATTCACAGTTTCTTGAAGATTACTCTAATTTAATATGGGCTCGATCGACATCCCTCTGCTAAGCGCGGAGGGCTATCTAAGTGCTATCAATGCGCATAATACTCTCCATACTCTCATTCAGGAACGCCATCATAGGTTAAGAGAGCAATCATAACGGGGGGGGTGGAAAGCTTCCTCTCCTACTATAGCGATGACATCAGGATCTGCGACTGGAGTATGAATAACTTGAATACCCTTTTTCACAACTCCCACGGTTCTATCACAACATCTATTTAATCCGCAAATCACAACTCCAGTCCTTCTTCGGCGACATTTTCGCGAAGCTCGCTCCCATCACGATTCACGACGCCACCATCGACTGCACTTCCTCCTGACTTCGTGACTTGGGAGTTCGAAAAGCGCTTCACGGTCGTCGGGGCTATGTCACATCTTGGGCGCGAGCCAGGTCAGAAGGTCCGAAAGAGAGCTCGCCTGGTACAGCATTGGCGCTTAAAGATGACATCTGAAGGGAAGCTAGTGTGGAGGATGTGGAAAGAAAATAACTATGGGCAGCAAGATCAAAAAGATGAATAAATGGTCACTGTGGCGTGGGGCCTTTAAGATTGGCCTTGTCGTGAGGTTCGTCGAGTGGTGTTTTACTGTTCTGGCGAGGCATGTACCGTATTTGCGGCAGAGCTGGCATTGTTTGACGTTGGCCGGTTGAAAATATCGTGAATGACAATGGAATATCGATGAAGATACTGAGTATATTGCATCATGTGGCGCCGGTATGGTGGGTGAACAAGTGCAACTCAGACCCGCAAGGGGCAGGCGAGCAGGTCGGTAGACCTGATTTCAGTTTATCCGGCGCCCTAAATAAGATAATAGTCATTTGGTCTGGGATATCAATGCAACGTGATATCCAAGCCTGTTAGGCTCAGACTAGCTGGATACCGCAAGTTAACCCTTAGCGGATACCCCCCTCCTTCCAGAGTCACACAATCTACCACACACATATATCATCGCACTACCCTGATATAGAGACCCACCTATGAAGGACAAAGACTAGGTGCAGATCAGAGGAGGGCGGCAAGGAAGACCACATAATCGTACTGCACTCGACAGAGCTTCGTCTGATTCTGGGCCGACACCTACCCGGTAATCTATCGTCCCGCCTATGAAATGTCCATTCCAATAATCTAGTGGATTAGTGGTCATGTGGTACAGTGCAGAGGGAGCAGACGTGCGTTTGACCACCACCACCACCACATCATCATCATCATCATCATCATCATTGTTTACAATCCACAGAACCGTTGCTTGTTCAGGGGTTCCGTCCGATAAAGTATGAGATCTCTCCGTCTTGGTTTCGGACGATAATTCCATCACATTCCAAAACCGCGAAAAGAAGCTATTCATTTTTCTTTTCCCTCTCCACTTCCTCCCTCTGCTTCCTCCTCACCAGCCGCCTCTTCCCCTGTTTCTCGGCCAACACAATCTGTGTCCTCTCATCCCAGTAAAGCATGGCGTACCTCGTAAGGAGCATAATGGAAATAGCACGGTTTGTCACTTCTTGATCGGAGCCGTTGGAACCCGCTAGGCTGCTGTTCAAGTCCTTTCCGCCATTCGTGGCAAACATCCAGAGCGCATCCGTGCCGATTCCGAGGGCAAGCTGGAGCCAACCGGTGAGGGGGATTACACTACGCAGCCATTCCGTACCAGGAACGCGGCTGAAGTAAGCGTACATGATGGCGTGGTGAATGGAATTTGCAAGCGCGAAAACGCGCCAGTCGGGGGAGCTGAGGGCAGATACCAGGGCAGGCGGTAGGAGTGAGACGTAATGAGTCAACCAGCCACTAGTTGGCGTTGTCGTCAAGGAAGAGAGAGGCATCGAGATGATGCGGCTGTAGGTGAGGTATGGGGTAGTGATGTGATGAAAGGCCATGTGTGTGCTGATGGCCAAACCCTGCGCGACGAGATTGAATATGTCGACGTACTCATAGAACTTGGACACGTGGTACGCGTAGCCCAGCATCCAAGTCTCGATGACGAGCGTCTTGGTGTCAAGGATGGGAAGTTGGAAGGGAAATTCGTAAATCTGCACTTCGGGCTCAAAGTAAGATTGCCAGATTAGGTAGGCAAGCCCGGCACTAAAGATCGCGTATAGTAGAGAGTTGATATGTGTGATTAAACCAAATTCCAGGATAGGTCGGGCCCTGGAGATATATCGGCGAAGCAAAGACCAGAAAAACACGAATGGGCCGGAGGTGAGGATGACAGATTGTAGATTGGTCAGGGGCAGGCCAAAATACGGAGAGTCGGGAGAAACTCTGGGGAGTGACATATCCGGAGGAGTGTTCTGGGTGTCTTCACGTCACTCGTCAAAAGCCTAGCAGATGGATACAGAGGGAACAGATGTAAGGCAACTAGGCAGCCCCCCAGGCTTTGAAAACGCACATCCAATAGCGTTCTAAGTTTAGTCCGTAGGAAGCGGCTTGGCAAAGCGGGTAGACGAGTTCCAAGACCAATTGGGTTCTATTTCACACAGTGGGGTGTCACAAGCTTCAAATGAAGAGAATATTGTAAACCATGTTTCTCATATATATCTCCTGTCGGACAGGAGCCTGCATGAGTGCTTTCTTCACACACAATTTGTGGTCAAGGTTATTCAGCGATATCTGCAATGATGTCTCACAAGCTGTGGTACAGTGTTTCATCCCGCCTTATTATCTGGAAGCAAAGCTTTCGTAACGGACTCCTAGCCCTTAGAATACAGTGCAGTCGCAAAACAAGCTGGAATGAAGACTAATAAATAGTGAGTCAGACCTGTGCTGCGCTGTCAGCTGGCTGCGGTTGCATTTCAGCTCAACGCCTACAAAGCCATGGCGGTCTCCGGGCGTTCTGAATCCAAACATCGCTATTTCCGTAGTTCAACAGCGCTCTAAAAGTCAGCGTCGTATAGCCACAGTCCACTCCAGTGTCGACACCTTGTTCCTCGGCGCTTCGTGCCTCTGGATCTAGGACAGTATTGTTTAACTCTAGCTAGTCCCCCGACTAATAAACAGAGCAACGACCTCGTATGTCAAAAGAACTAACTCGCAGATGGAGTATCAAGTCACACGTGCATGTTTTGAATGAGGAGTTCGTATTGGCCAAGGATCATATTGTAGCACGCCTGATTTGCCTAAAAGTGGGGCTGTTAGGCCCACAAGGCACCCTTCCGAAACACAGGAACAACACACTTGAGGTGGAAGGATTAATTTGTCACGCTAAATATTTGCACTAAAACCTTCTTACCAACTTTGATTGGTAATATTTATAACAGCATGCTATTGGTAAAATAAGATAGACATAAATTGTACTGTAGTATGCAAACATATTAACCGTTAATGAGCAAACAGATTAGGACAGCAAGGACGCTAGTAATCGTAAATTGCTAGCGCGACATAAATTAATCCCTACCCCGAAGTATCTTTCATGGAAACATGATCCCAAGAGTGTGTTCAATGTGCCGACTCTATTGTTGTAGGTCTTCTAGATCGGCGCTCACGAGTGAATGGGCAACATTTCTCGCTCATGAACCAATGATACTCAACAGCTCCTGTGAGTCCTGTCAGCACGTGTTAACGACAGGCGACGACGACCATGTGCCTCCAGAGCGTTGTGCACTAACGTCTGATGGCTCAGATAAGTGGCTGAAACTATAGCAGTAATTTCATGCGTCTCAAGCCTTCCGCTGATGACTTGGCTGGCAAGCAGGACGGCCGAATCGAAGAGATACCAGAATCGTGCAAGTCGAGAGAGCCATCTGGAAACCAGGCCCCCAGCAATCCTGGGAAATTACGCACCCAGCGCGGACCCAAATGCATGAGCAGGGTCCCTAATTCAAAACTTCAGCATGATTGCTCAGCACTGTACAACATTAGTTAGTTCGCAGGGGAAACTCATTCAGCTAGCCCCCCCGGGTAACAGCTCAGCCGGATGCTGCGAGATTCGGTTTAGCAATGGTTAAGTCTCTGCGGCGGGTTCACGGCCTTTAATATTGGGGGATCTACTGCTACCTTGCTTTGTTCTCATGGCACTTTGTTTGTGATTCTGTCACAGGCCTTGTTCCGCCGTATGCAACGATCACGTCAAGATGGGATGGCTGACAGTTGTTCTTCATCTAGGGCTAGGTCTACTAGTCTCTTCAGCCACTGCTCAAGCGCCTCAAGACCCTTTGAAGGACCTCTGTCGTCGGTATGGCCACCAAACGGCCATCATTGACAGGAAGCTATACATTGACGGCGGATGGGTGTACGCCAATCCCATATCACAAAATCCAGTGCCAACCATAAGTAAGCATCAACGTACTGGGTACATTAGTGTCTCACCACTGACATGACGGTAGATCAGGATCTAATCTACAGTGATCTGAATCAGGCCAGCAATGGTATGCCTACGCAGTATGCGAATCTCACCAAAAATAGCTCAGTACCCGACGTTGCTGGTGGAATACTATGGGCAGATGAGGTCAACAAAGTGTTCTGGCTGTACGGAGGCGAGTACTCGACTGCGCCGGCCCCTTTCCAGCTTTGGGGATATGACACGATTCTGAATCAATGGAACATGTCAACGGCTGCGCAGACGGCAACCTCGACCATTCAAAGAGTCTCTTATGGTGCCGGGACCATGATTGGAAGTCAGGGGTACTATTGTAAGTATTCCTAGACTTGTACTGGTGTGACTATGGAACTCGCCGTAGTTACCCTGGTTAGACCACTGTACTGTTATCCAAGCTAATTTGACAGATGGCGGATATCTTAATAACAACACAACCCCGCTGTGGTCTGGCGATCCCCTAGCAACAAGCACCTTGGTTGTTCTCGACTTGGATTCTGGTGTCTTGAGCAACGGCACAGGATATGATAGTATTGGACGGGCTGAAGGGGTCATGGTATCTATACCAGCTTCTGCGGCTGGGATGCTCGTCTATTTTGGAGGTGTATCCTTCCCGTACGGCAATTCAACCGATGTTGCGATGGATATGACCCAAATCATCCTTTACGACATAGCAGACGCCAAATGGTATTCACAGACTGCGACCGGCAACATTCCTGCAAACCGCCGGAAGTTCTGCGCTGGCGTTACCTGGGCTGACGATCAGTCGGCGTACAACATCTACGTCTATGGAGGCTTCGGCTTCGGGGAGAACGCGACCGGTTTCGACGATGTTTACATTCTGACAATACCGACTTTCGAATGGATCAAATGGTATCCTACCACACCAACTCCCTCAGCGCCCCATGGTCTGCTTACTTGCAATGTCGTTGATATGGCGCAGATGATAGTCATGGGGGGCAACTTCACGAACACGACTGATTGTGATGTGCCCACTGTCGGCGGACAACACAATCTTAATCTGGGTCAAACAGACGCAACTAATGCTAAGTGGTACCAATATCTGCCAAACTTGACAGACTACTCTGTCCCTCCGGCCATCATATCCGTCGCAGGCGGCTCGTCTGATGGAGGGGCGACCAATCTCTCACCGCCTAACGGCTTCAGCGATGGAGCCATGTCAGTCTATTTTGGAGCAAAAGCACAGTTCACCTCACGCACACCTACTCGATACATCCCAGCAGCAACAGGGACAGCCTCGCCGACTCCGACTCCGGCACCAAAGTCAAAATCGAACACTGGCGCTATCGTGGGCGGCGTTATTGGCGGCGTAGGAGGTCTGATGATCGCAGCAGGATTAATATGGTGGTTCTGTTTGAAGAAGAAGCACGGACCTGCAGCAAGGAGCGATCAGCAGCAGCAGCAGCAGCTCTATCCCGGAGGCGGACCATGGCCGCTGCAACCTCCAGGCAGCGCGGGCGGGCTGCAAGTAGACCCCAATCACGAAAGCAAGAATTACGTTTCTCTTGGCGCTGCACCATCCGGCGGCGGCTTGCCCGGCTATTCGTATCCAGCTTCACTGACTACCACAGTATCGCCAGAACAACAATCTGGGTACCAGGCACCTTACCAACAATACCCGTCGCCGCAGCAACAGCAGTTCTTTATGCAGCAGGGTAACAGTTCTCCTGCATACCCTCAACAGCAATACCACCAAGGAGCACACTTTCCTCCACCTTCCGAGATGCAGGGCACGTCGCCACCGCCGCTGGCGGCACATGAGATGCCAGCAAGAGGGATGACGCCAGGTGTGGATCATCTGCATCGGCCGGTAGCGCAGAATCCGGTGGCGGGCATCGCGCATCACGGCTTGGACGATGTGAGTGGGAGCGGCCATAGCGAAGATACCCGGTCGAGGGTCGATTCTAGGTCGCAATCTACGCGTTCGGCAACGGTTTCGAGTAGTCAGAGATAGCGATTACCGGTAGCTGGGATTCGAAAATACCGTAGTGTATGTACAGAGAAATTTTTTGGACGGAGAGCTACTGTATTATAGCTAGCAGGGCGTTGAGGAATAATAATACAGTGGAATCATTAACTGGAATTTATTTTTTTGGACCTTTGATAACATACAGTCAGTCCACCTGTGCAAGCACCGGGGCCATTTGCAGGCCTGGACAGTTAAGAAGGGTATGACTTTAAGGCCAGAATGGAATGGAAATGGAAATGGGAATGGGAATAGACGTAATCCAATGTCTCATGATATTCATGACAGCAACTAAAGATAACGTAGGGCTCGTTGGGGTCCAAGTTCATCTATCTTCCTCCCATGCGACTAAGGCCCTCCATCAAGCCGCCACTTCGGCCAATATAGGCTCCTGCTCCTCCCTTGGCGACATTACCGACAGGTGGTTTCAAGCCACTTCCGGGGCCGGGGATGCCCGAGAACTTTCCTCCCTTGGGAGCCTGCAGCATGCTCATGGGGCGCGGGCGACCGACTCCGCTGTTCCTTGCACTCATTTCACCTCCCATGCTGTTGCGGCATTTGCCCGGGCTGGCGGTTGAGCCTGCCCGCGTCGGCCGGGGCCTTGAACTGGTTCCATCCTCGCTTCTAGGAGGACTGACGGGCTGTTGCAGCTGGGCCTGGGTACGGGCTCGTTCGGCCAAGATGGCTTCCTCCTCTGCCTTAAGAGCGAGGAATTCATCTATCTGCGCGACCAAATCACCCTTTTCGACCCGTTCTCGCTGCAGGTCCCTCCTCAAGAACTCAGTCTCGGCTGCTAGAGATTCGGCTTGGCCCTTCCAGCCAGCGCCCTCAGCCTCGGCGACCTTCTTTTGCGCAGTGATTTCATCGTTCCATCGCCGGAGTTCCTCGATTTGACCTTCCATTTTGGACAGAGCTTCGCTCTGGCCGGGGATGACACCGCTTAATGCGGCCTCCTTTTCGGTTTGCAGGCTGAGGACCTCGTCCTGTGATATCTTTAATTCTGACCGAAGCTGCTCCACCTGCTTGAGCCAGCGTTTCTCGTAGCTGACCTTGAGATCTGCGACCTTTCTCTCATGTTTAGTCTTGTACAGAGCATGCAGTTCACGGGCGACGCTTTCAGTGGCGTTCTTGACAGCAAGATCGATGTCGGGCAAAACACCTGGAGTGGAGGGATTGGCGTTCTTGGCAGGACTGGGCGAGGATTTGATGCGATTGGATCGAAGCGTATCGAGCGAGGCATTCAGCTCGAGGATTTTGACTTCCGACTCCTCAAATTTTCTCTCGGCTTCTTCAACCTGCCGCCGCAGCTTGTCCTTCTCTCGCTCCTCGACGAACGCATTCTGTTTGATCTCTCTGAGGACCTCCTCCATCTCTCTGCTGCGTCGCTCAAGATCGTTTCGAGACTGCTCCACCTCCTCTCGAGCAGCACATTCCGTTCTGAGCTCTTCGCTGAACTTGCCCGCTCTCACTTCGGCGTCTGTGATCGCTCTCTTCAGCGCCATAACTTCGGCTTCCTTGCCAGACAATGTAGCCTCGAGTCCAGAAATTCGAGATTGCAACTCCGATCGTAGAGATTCCAGTTCGTGCGGTGTAATCGACGGGATCGACCTCGGTGTTGCCATCGGCTCCAGGTCAATGTCTAGTAGATCCGTGCCAAGGCCGTTTATGGCGTACATGCTGTGTCGATGGTGGGAAGGCGTGGCCGATTCTGTCTTTTGTGGAGACCTGCCCGATGCTCTTTCTCGATCTAGCGACGCTTGTGAGCGGTGTGTCGGACTAGGGTTGATGCGAACCGGGAATGCACCACGACCAGACGGATTTCTCCTCATCGTCCGTGGCGCTGAGGCGGGCGGAGTAGTCAGGGTATTGGACTGCACAGTAAAGTTGAGAAGATCAGTCGGCGAGTCATTGAAGCTGGGATGCCTCCTAGGCGTGGCCTCATCGTCGTCAGCAGTCGAATTGGTTCGGCAGAGAAGCTGGAGCGGCCGTTGGGCGGCGCCAGGAGAGTTAAGGATCGACGCTCGATGGTGCTGCTTCTTGGACGGTGACCAGCCGTCAGACTGCTGCGGTTTGGTTGGCGAATTGCGCAGGCTCGTAAAGCGGGTTAGATCGGTTGGAATTGCTGAGATAGTGCTGAGGTCGCCGACGGCGTCGTCGAAGGCTGCTTTGTCGCCCATGTCGAACGTGAGATCGGTCTCATCAAGTGCATCTTGCGACTGGGCCGCGTCATTGCCCACGCCGAAGAAAACAGAATCCATGTCTGGGTCATCTGATGAAGCTGATTGGCGTGTGACTAGTGTGGCTTCGTTGATTACTCGAGTGAGGCCCTCGTTGAACCGAAGCGTGTCAGCAGTCGGCGACCCTGGCGGTGAGTCGGGGCCAAGGCTGTCGTCCTGAAGCCGGTACTTGACCGCCGAGACAGGTTTTGGTGTCGAGGCTGACTCTTGGGACGGGTGGCCGTCGGTGGTGGTGGTGGTGGGCGGCGCCTCAGCGACGGTGGTGGCCATGTTGTTGTTATCGTTGTTGTGCGAATGTGTGCTCTTGAGGAGCAGTGGCGGGCTTTTGGCTGCAGACGATTCAAGTACGTCAGACTCGATGCGGGGGACTGTCGAGCGTGCGTTTTGCTTCGAGGGCGACAGCGATGCCAAGGGCGTCGACATGGTGGACGATCCTTACTGGGAAGGTGCCCAGATAATAACAAGGCGCGGAAAGAATGCCATAGGGACCACAAAGAGACTATGTATATGCCGCGGCCAAGCACGGTTGTCGCCAGCAAACCTCCTCAGCACTGCTACTTATCTCCTTGTTTACGCAGAGTCACCGAGCGGTTGGGATGCCTCAGGGGGACAACGGCCAATCAGAGCGCGTGAAATGGACCCACTAGCTTGACCAAATACGCTAGCTGCATTCGGAAGGCGCCCGCTAGTCCCGTACCCTGCGGCCTGCAACTGAGGCCATCACATTTGGGGGCAATACACGGATTGCGCCATGTCAAGCATACTACGTAGTACTGTATCATTCAGACAAGCAATAGGCATTAGTGCCAACACAGAAAGAGGAGATCATCAAAGGGGATGGAACTAGTGCCTAGGTGTGTGCTTCGCTTCGCTTGCTCGAAAGTCCCAGAAAGACAATAAATTGAACTTAGCTCAGTTAAAATAGGCCAGAAGTCTGAGCTTGACCATCTATAGCAGATAGGGAATTCAAAAATCGACGACAGCCTCCATGCGTCAAGCCATTAGCCCAAGCGAGCAGTGCTTAACAAGCCGACCTTCTGCTACTCCCAGACCACATCCGGCTGCTTGGTCTTGGCCACAGGTGGACGTGTGTTGAACGAATGAAACGTCCGAAACCGCAGTGCTATGATTGACTGAACTCTTGATTATCTATCTAGAGCAGGATTCCTGCTCGATATATATACACCAACGCTCGTGGATCTCGTCGATGCGATATCGGCGGAAAACTCTGCTAGTCGTATGGTGGTTGTCCCACTGTGACCGCCATTGTCTCACTACGAGCGACGGTGATATCGCTATAGACGGGCCGCACCGGGTCACGTGCTGAGTGGTCTTGGCATGTGCGTTCAACAACGTGACTTGATCTCCCTTCCTTCTTTCCTCTCCCTGCTCTTCAGCCACTCCCGCACGATGCCCCTGTAGTCGGCTTGGCGGTAAGGACTGAACAGTTCAGTCAAGATGTTGCTCTTCCGCCACGTCGGCAGGCCCAAGTCTCTAACTAGCATGTCGAAATAGGGCAGGAGGTCGAATACAAGATCTGGGTAGAAGCGGCCGTGGCCAAAAGGGGCGCGATAGCGGCAATAGCGCGCCATGAGCGCCGTTTCGTCAAAGACATGATCGGTGTTGATCGTCAGTTTGTCATTAAGGTAGGCATACGCCCAAAGGCACTGCAGTTCTAGTCGGATTGTAGCCGCGATGCTGCCGCCTAACATGCCGATAAAGACGAGGCTGCGGTCGGCCTGTACAGTCAGGCCTGGGGGTGCAATCGCGCGATAGAGCCGATACGGCGTGTGTTGCAATTCCGGGTCTATGCCAGGGTTGTACGGTTGCACGACCGTGGATTTAGGTGCCTTGAATGGACCCATCAGCAGCCTGGGATACGTTGCAGCGATTGTCAATTCCGACTTGTGGTTGAGATACCGCCAGAACTCCCGTTGAGCTTCGGAGTAGGAGGTTGTGGGAACCCCGAGGTCCGAGTGCAGGGACGGTGGCGAGAACTTCAGAGTCGGTTTAGCGCTGAAGCCGGTGGCGGTGATGAGCGCGTCACTGTCCAGACTTGTGCCGTTTGCGAGGAGGACCTTGTGAGGCGCGAGTGCTTCGATATCTTCACGATGCACACGCACTTGTCCAGACCGGATGAAGTCGAACAAGTCTGGGTTGTAGTTGTACACCCCCGTCGCGGTGCCGTACCAAAATGGAGACTGCTCTGGTGTCAGGACGTTCAGTTCCTTGTTGCCCCCTTGATACTGGCACTGATGGAGAGTTGCAGCATGAACATTCCGCCAGAAGGCCTGGGTAATACTCTGGCCGATGCCAGTGAAATGGAAGAAAGAACGAATCCAACCCAGGCCATCTGGCCAAAAGCAAGGACTGAGGCATGTGATGATTCTTCGCACTGGCAGCATTTCCTTCCATATTTTGAACGGGCCCACTGTTTCGAAGGGTGGGAAGACCCAGCATGGCCCCTTGCCAGATTTCCTAACAATCCACTCGACCTGCTTGCCAGCCGTAGCCGCCATGTGCGCGGCATCATAAGCAGACTTGGCGCCCCCCAGCAGGGCGACGACCTTGACATCAGGATCACTCAGGATGGGGCCAGCTAGCTTGCCCATCTCAGCCGAGTGAATGATCGGCGCCTCGAATTTGTCCGCGTCTGGGAGCTGTGGTCGGTGTGGTCGGTGACTGACGCCGGTGGCAACAACGAGCTTCCTCGTCTGCCAGTCTTGCGATTGCCCATTTGCGCTTTTGACCCTGACATTCCAGCCCACTCTGCCGTCTAGGCGAGTGATCTCGTCGACAAAAGTCTCAAACTCTATCCTGCGTAAGATATCCCACTTCTGTGCATACTGCTTCAAGTACTCGTGCATCACCTCAGCTGGTACCTGTTTCCCGTCTGGCACACCGAACCCATCATGCATAGGGAAGTCAGCAAAGTCGATAGCGCCCCTGAGATTGTTCGTCCTTAGTCCAGGATACAGGTTTTCCTGAGCCCACACGCCGCCGAGTGTCTTGTTCTGAACCTAATTGTCAGTGATCCATATTTCCTTTGGTTTTTGTGTCGAACTAGAGCAGGGGGGAGATAGTCATACCCCATCCACGAGGCGCAAGTTGATTAGCGTCCCGTCACACTCCAGTATCGTCTTTGCAGCGCAAAGGCCGGAGGGGCCTTGAGAACTTCTGGTCAGCCCTTGGAGGTTGTGATCTCGAGTTCTGTAATCCGGTACTTACCCGCTCCGATAATCAACACATCAAACATGACAGCAGGGCAATAAGTACAGTATTATCAGTCACTTACACATTGAACAGAAAGAGGAAGGGAAAATAAAAAATTCACAGTAGAGAACATCAAAGCGCAAGCAGGTGCTTCTTCAAAGATACTTGTGTCAGCCTCTCCCTCCTCCATGATTGAGCCGCAAGGTCGAGGCGTGCCACGAGCCGAACATCGGGCGCCGCACACTGGTTCAGACAAGTAGTAAGCTGATGCGGCTAATAACTAGCGCTATGTGCAAGACAGGGTCGATCGGAATACTAGTTAGGTTAACCTCTGTGGAAGCTTTCATGCAGTGCGGGAACAAAGTGGCCGGGTTTGGACGAATTAGAAGCAGCCAGCTTTGGGTCCACGCCAGTCCCGCAGTAGTCCCCAGCTCCTCATAGGGTACCAGAGATCGGTCAACTACAGTAACTCCACCTACTACATACTCGGCCACCATACTACTCGGCCACTCGATTCCAGTAGGCCATTCCTGTAATTCTCATTCTAATTATATCGAATCGCCTGCAAATTACTTGCAATTACGAGAAATGGGTCCTCAGAGCCCGTACTATCTATTCCCGGCGCTTGAACAGGTGTATCAGCTACAATATACTCACAATTGCCCTGATTTGGCCTCTCAAGAGGGATAGGCCCTGCAATGATATCTCTCAACCCTATGAACACCTTGTTTGGGTTGACAGCCTCCTTCTTCTTCCTCTTGGCCTTCAGCTTCTCTATTGTACGCTGGTGGACTCTGAGTTGGTGTTTAGTAGCTGTATACTCGACATTTGTGTGTTCCAAGGCCTTGCTTGATTTGGATATAACTAGTCGGGTATCTCGACTGATGGTTGAAGTACAACCAAGAGTATAGAGGGTATTCTGGAGATCCCGAGGGCCTTTAGGTGTCTTTGTAGGATCCTATAGCTAGGTATAGGGTTTCCTAGCTTGCTGTGGAGGTGTCTAAGGCTATTGAGGAGGTGGTTGAATAACCCAAGATGAAGAGAGGACTCTTTCAGGGTTATAGGGTTCAATTCCTGTAGCTTTGAACCCTGCAGCGTAATTTGTAGGTTTAATAGTACGTTCTCGAGCCTGCTTATATTGTAGCAGAAAGGTAACCTTCTTCTGAGTCTCGAAATCATTGAATTGATTCTCGAATACAACTAGAGCACGAAATGCTCGCTTGAGAGATGAAAAGACTGCAATATCAAGTGGCTAGAGAGTATGAGATGTATATAGGAGCAGGTAATAGCACCAGATACAATTAAGATAGGTGTTAGGGGCTCTAGAGGTGGAAGGCAAAGAAGAAGACGAGAGAGAGCTAACTAGTCTAGATTCCCTATGTCGTAGTATTGACATACAAGACTCAAAGCTTGGAGAGTCGATAGATGGCCGCAACCTCCGCGCATACTTATACCTTTCATGTCGCAAGGTCGGAGTCTGCCCTTCCATAGTTCCTGACCCCAAAGGTCCTTGGCTTCGTCCAAAGGTCCCTCTGCCTTGCTCCACTCCGTCGCCTCTGACCAAAGGATTGCACAGTCAACCATACGGATTGTATGGGTGGCAGTTGTCTCGTGCAGTCCCTCCAAAGGTCGCCGTGCGTAACCAAAGGTCCGTCCGAGGACCGGAGGTGTCGATCCGTCGTCGGCATGACGTCGGGGAGTCGGCGTCTTGTCATCGTTCATGACAATAGGCTAGGTTTATAAACTCGCTGGTAATATGCGAATTATGACCATTAAGCAGAAGGAGACGCCACTGTCCTGGACGAAGCTTATGAGCTGTCTATAGGATGAAAATCTCTTCTAACCACTTGATATCAATCTCATTTGTTGTGAATACAGCTTTAGTCGAACAATAAAGCTAATCTGGGGTCTAGGAAGGGATAAACCACTGGTTTTGAACGTGCTTTGCCTTGAAGATAAGCTGTTATGCCTGGAACACCAGTAGGCCGAGGGAGCCCCAAATCCCTCTAAAAAGATAGGGAATCTTGCAATCTGCTGCAAGATTCAGGTGTTCCAATATATATTGTGATGGCGAACAATGGGGTATCCAGCTGAATGGATACAAGCGAGGCTCGAGAGGGGATCTGATCGCAGTGATAATACTAGCACAGGAAACCCACCAACTAATCAATGAACTTGACAACACTCAGGGGAGTGTTGCTGGGTAGAAACAAAGGAGGAACAACTGATGTAGAAACTTCTGTAGAGATTGAATCAAGGATCTCTGTCTGCAAACTTCTGTGTACTGAAAATATCCCAGCTGCTGGGCTTGAACATGAAAAACTGTGTGCTTGTGTCTTGAATCCTGTGTTCTTGTGTTGCTTGACTTCTGCTCCTTGATTGCCCTTTTTGGAGTGCTGCATTCTCTGCCAAGACTTTCTCTTTCCGCCGCAAACCACTTCCTTCCCGTGCACTCCGAGCCCACCACTTAGCCCTGCTCGCCTCTTTTGCACCTTGCGACACGAAAGGGGGCCAGCGCATCCCCGCCGTGACAATATATGTGTGTCATTGAATCCATTCATGACATTGCCTTCCCTCCCCCTAGGCTTCGTCCTCGAAGCCTACGGATGTCAGAGCTCTAGGGGTCTTGGCTAAAAGCGCCACCCAAGGCAAGCCTAACCTTACGTACTTTTTGGGTTCAAGCGGCCAAGTCTAACTTGCTAAAGTCCTTAACTTGCCTAGCCCCCCTTAACTTCTCAGTTCTCTTGGTGTACCACATGAAAATATACTCTACCTGAAAACAGTAAAACTACTACTAGCCGAACTCAAACTCAGCTAGCTCCCTGTAGCCACCACTTTCCAAAGGACTGTTGCTTCGAGTTTAACACCCTAAGGGCACACCTTACAAGGTCCTAAGCGCACCTCCGTAGATTGCAAGATTTTGTTATGCCTGGAATACCAGTAGGCCGAGGGAGCCCCAAATCCCTCTAAAAAGATGGGGAATCTTGCAACCTGCTGCAAGATTCAGGTGTTCCAATATATATATGTGTGTCATTGAATCCATTCATGACATAAGCAGAGGGGTGAGGGATTAGCCAAATAGGTTGATAGCTTTAATTACAGTACACCATTCGCGTTCATTTGTTGTCTTAACAATAGATGAATTAGTAGTAGATGTCCTAACTACTGATTGGTTTGAGCAGGGTCCAAGAGCTGTCCCTATCTCATCTATATTCCAATAGTTGTCCACTGTGATCTGATAGCGCTCAATAATGACCAGTAGGTCCTTGAACTAGGTGTTAATTACATCTCTTTGGAGCCATTATGTACACTTACAGTCAATTACGTGTCCCAGCTTTGTTTTGACACATGGATTACATTGGAGGAAGCGTGGTACCTAGTTCTTGCCGAGGCTATCAGGACAGCCATTAACTCGCAGTATAAGGGAGGCCATTTCTTTAATTTACGCGTGATTTGGAGCTTGTGCAATAGCTTCTAAGTCAAGACATTACTGTGTAAGCATCTCCTCTTGTTCAGGGGGTAAGGTCTGCTGTTTAGCGCGCGCAGCTTGTCGAGTTGGTTTCCCATTGATTCGGTCTTGGAGAGTGCTTCGAGGGAGAGAGTAGAAGGCTGCAGCCTTGCGAGTAGATGAAAAACTGTCATGAATGGATTCAATGACACACACATATATATTGGAACACCTGAATCTTGCAGCAGATTGCAAGATTCCCCATCTTTTTAGAGGGATTTGGGGCTCCCTCGGCCTACTGGTGTTCCAGGCATAACAAAAACGGCCATTTCTGAGGTCTTGGAGGGCCAATTGTATTGTATTTTCATTTGACATCCTATAGAACAAGTCAGCGTGGAATAATCGTGATCTGAAAGTGAGGGCGAGAAAGTTGGAAAGTGACCGAGTAGTGTGGTGGCCGAGTATGTAGTAGGTGGAGTTACTGTAAGGCGAGCTTTTTGGTCCTTCTGGCCAGGTGAGGTGAGATACGAAAGGCTAAAAGTTGTCGGCTGCGGTTATCACGTAAGAATTCATACAGTACCAGTTGCTAAAGTCGATTTTGAGAATGCACCGCAATGACGGTTGACCTAAATTGCGCGAGTAAGCCGCCCCAATCTGACTTAGTTTCATCAATACAGTACAGTACGAGAATCCGCTGAGGTTGCAAGATTCCCCATCTTTTTAGAGGGATTTGGGGCTCCCTCGGCCTACTGGTATTCCAGGCATAACAAAATCTTGCAATCTACGGAGGTGCGCTTAGGACCTTGTAAGGTGTGCCCTTAGGGTGTTAAACTCGAAGCAACAGTCCTTTGGAAAGTGGTGGCTACAGGGAGCTAGCTGAGTTTGAGTTCGGCTAGTAGTAGTTTTACTGTTTTCAGGTAGAGTATATTTTCATGTGGTACACCAAGAGAACTGAGAAGTTAAGGGGGGCTAGGCAAGTTAAGGACTTTAGCAAGTTAGACTTGGCCGCTTGAACCCAAAAAGTACTGTGGTGTGTCACGTATTTTTCAGCACCCCCCCTCGGCAGAGCTAGCACTAGTTCCCGCAACTAATCCAGATTT
>QQXO01000268.1:0-30482 GCA_003709845.1 Chaetothyriales sp. CBS 134916
GAGCGACGGTGATATCGCTATAGACGGGCCGCACCGGGTCACGTGCTGAGTGGTCTTGGCATGTGCGTTCAACACCTATATACCTCAAACCGGTTGTTTTCGTGTCGCGAAAATATATGTCTAATACAGCCAATAATGCTCTATCTAATGCCATTTAGTATAATGTTGCCCGAATGTTTCTCGCTGCGCGAGCCCAGATTTTGGGTGCAGGAAGGACTTGTGGGGCGTGACGCGCCGAAAAGCGCACGATTTATGATTGACAAGCGGGCGTAGCGTCACGCACGACTATTGCTACTTGTCTTGAGCTGCCAAGACTTGCCAAGACTGCCGGCCGCGGTTTCCACAATTTCTCGAGGGCGCCGCTATGGGCCACTTTGGCCTCGCCGCCGACCAATTCGCCAGGCTCTACGTGTCCTGCCGCGCCTTTTGGCTCCGAGGCGTCATATGGTATCCTGACTATCTGTCTAACTATATCTCTCCTACGCCTCTTGATCGATCTTTTGGCGATGAGCTGAACCGCTCCTGCCCAACTGCTCATCGTCCGCCCTCCTGCCCCCTGTCCCCTGTTCGGTGTCCGGTATCCGCACGCGCTGCCTGCCCTTCGGTTGAGACGGTAACTTAGCCAAGATGGCGAGCTTCTTGGACAATGCGTTCAGTCTAGTCCACTTAGACAACACGGCAGACCAGCCGTCTCAGCAAGAGCTCAAGACACAACTGGAAAAGGGCAGTGATGAGACCAAGTTGGAGACGATGAGGAAGATCCTCATCATCATGCTCAATGGCGACCCGATGCCCAATCTACTGATGCACATCATCCGATTCGTGATGCCGTCCAAGAGCAAGCCACTGAAGAAGCTGCTCTACTTTTACTACGAGATCTGCCCCAAACTCGACTCAAATGGCAAGTTGAAGCAGGAGATGATTCTGGTTTGGTATGGGTAGTGATTTGGTACGGCAGCATGAGCTGACACATAGCACAGTAACGGGATCCGGAACGATCTCCAACACCCCAACGAATTCGTACGAGGCAACACGCTGAGATTCCTGGCCAAGCTACGAGAACCCGAACTTATAGAGCCGCTTCTTTCTGCAGCCCAGGCCTGCATTGAGCATCGACATGCCTACGTACGAAAGAATGCAGTCTGGGCGCTGGCTTCGGTCTACCAGCATGCCCAGAGTCTGATCCCTGATGCACCAGAAGTGCTCCAAAATTTCTTGGCTGGCGAGACCGACACGACGTGCAAGCGGAATGCATTTGCCGCGCTGATGACAATAAGCCATGACAAGGCCCTAGAATACCTCACTGGCAGCCTGGACGGGGTGCCTAACGCTGACGAACTGCTGCAGCTCGTCGAGCTCGAGTTCATCCGAAAGGATGCGGTGCAGAACCAGGCCAACAAAGCGCGGTATCTGCGCCTTATTTTTGATCTCCTTGAAGCCAACACGAGCACAGTGGTATATGAAGCTGCTACATCCCTGACATCGCTGACCAGCAATCCGGTAGCGGTCAAAGCGGCTGCCAGCAAGCTCATTGACTTGAGCATCAAGGAGGCTGACAACAATGTGAAGCTGATTGTGCTTGATCGTGTCGATCAGCTGAGGAGGCGCAATGAAGGCGTGCTTGACGACCTGACGATGGAGATCTTGAGAGTCTTGTCAAGTCCTGACCTGGACGTACGCAAAAAGGCTCTCAGCATTGCCTTGGAGATGGTGTCAAGCAAGAATGTGCAAGAAATCGTTCTGCTCCTAAAGAAGGAGCTCAGCAAGACTGTGGATGAGCAGTATGAGAAGAACAACGAGTATCGCCAACTGCTCATCCAGTCCATCCACCTGTGTGCGATCAAATTTTCTGAGATTGCGGCCAGCGTCGTGGAGGTGCTCATGGACTTCATTGTTGACTTCAGCAATTCCTCTGCAGTCGACGTCATCTCTTTTGTCAAAGAAGTGGTTGAGAAATACCCCAAACTGCGATCATCCATTGTCGAGAGACTGGTATCAACACTCGGAGAAGTCAGAGCGGGCAAGGTGTACCGAGGATCACTGTGGGTTATTGGTGAATACTCGTTCAACGAGGAAGACATCAGGGAAGCCTGGAAACGCATACGTGCGAGTATTGGCGAGATTCCAATTCTGGCTAGTGAGCAGAGATTGTTGGAGGAGCATACAGATGACAGTGAACTGCAAGTGGCCGAGGAACGGGTCAATGGCCACCACGTGCCCAAGGCTGCGACAGGTTCAAGGAAAGTACTTGCCGACGGCACGTATGCGACTGAGAGTGCCTTGACCAGCGAGTCGGCCGCGAAAGCTCGGCTAGAGGCAGTCAAAGCAGCGTCGAAACCGCCGCTTCGTCAACTGATCCTGGACGGAGACTACTACCTTGCCGCAGTTCTATCGGCGACCTTAACCAAGCTGGTGATGCGCCATTCAGAAATTTCGTCGTCCCAGGAGCGCACCAACGCGCTCCGAGCCGAAGCTATGCTGATTTTGATATCTATCATCCGCGTTGGCCAGTCACAATTCGTCAAGACTCCAATAGACGAAGATTCTGTAGACCGAATCATGTCGTGCGTCCGATCTCTGGCAGAGTTCTCGGAGCGGAAAGAGCTGGAGACATCCTTCCTGGATGACACGAGAAAGGCATTCCGGGCGATGGTGCAAGCGGATGAAAAGAAACGGGCTGATAAGGCTGCGGTCGAGAAGGCCAAGACAGCGATCCAGGTTGACGACGTCTTCTCAATACGGCAGCTGACCAAGAAGGGCTCGGGCGACAGCACCGACGAGATCGAGATTGACCTGGAGAAGGCAACAGGCGGCGAGATGGCGTTAGAGGATCTGTCATCAAAACTCAGCCGCGTGGTCCAGTTGACTGGCTTCTCTGACCCAGTGTATGCCGAGGCCTACGTCAAAGTGCATCAGTTCGACATCATTTTGGATGTGCTGCTGGTCAATCAGACACAGGAGACGTTGCAGAACTTGTCGGTCGAGTTTGCGACGCTGGGCGATCTGAAGGTGGTGGAGAGACCGACAACACACAACCTCGGACCACAAGACTTCTTGAATGTGCAGGCCACGATCAAAGTGTCCAGCACTGACACCGGCGTCATTTTTGGCAACGTGGTCTACGATTCGCCATCGGGCACAGACACGCGCGTCGTGATCCTGAACGATGTGCACGCCGATATCATGGACTACATCCAGCCAGCTACATGCACGGAATCGGCCTTCCGGACAATGTGGACCGAGTTTGAATGGGAGAACAAGGTCAACATCAACAGCAAGAGCACGACGAAGACACTGCGAGAATTCCTCGAGTACTTTATGACCACGACAAATATGACATGCTTGACTCCAGAGGCCGGGTTGAAAGGAGATTGCCAGTTCTTGAGTGCAAATCTGTATGCGCGAAGCGTGTTTGGTAAGCTGATATTGAGATTGAGTCGCTCCTGTGTGGCATTGCTAACCTAGTGCAGGCGAGGATGCGTTGGCGAATCTGAGCATCGAGAAGACAGCTGATGGCTGCATCCTTGGCTTTGTGAGGATCCGGTCGAGGTCGCAAGGTCTGGCCTTGAGCCTGGGATCATTGAAGGGACTCATAGCAGGCACGCACTGATTCTGAGAGATGCTGATAGATGGCGGCCGTGTGCTGTTGCTGCGATGCACATGAATGAAATGCCACACCACGCCATCAATCCATCACTTTGGCACATATTCAGATATGTCTAGAATTGTAATTCTTCAGATCTCGTAAGCGCCACCGCTGAGGTGAGGCCGTCGATAATGCAGGAACGAGAAGGCGAAGTCCGGTACTAGGCATTGATTTGATGTACGCCACCGCACGGCTACGCGTCCGTACCGGGCGGTGACCTCGGATGTGCGCGATGCTACTGTAGCAACTAATGAACTATGATTCAGTGAGACATGTGTAAGCTATGATGATCTCTTCATTATCTCTCGCACCATGACAGCCGGCCAGGGACATGGCAACCAGCAACGACCCTTTTGCTGACCACGCTGCCACCCGCGACAACGACGACAGCCTCGAGAATGAGAACGCGTTTGACACCGACACGACGCTTGTAGTGGGCCGCAATACCACGCTCACGCTGGGCACCGACGCGCTCATAGTGCTGGGTGAGTGCATTGTCATTATAGTACTGGATATATATATATATATTTATATATACATATATAACATGTATATGTTTGTATATACATGCCATAGACTAACACCGTCATCAGACGACGGCCTGCGCAGTGTCCGGTTCCAGTGCTGCGGCCTCTGCTTACCATTGCCAGGCCCAACCACCACCCGTCCGATCACCTACTACAGCATCCTGTGGGCCGAGTGCTCCAAGCTCGACCTGACCATCCACTACGCCAGCCCAGCAAAGAGCAGCGTCCATGTGGCGTACATCCACTACCACCTGCTCGACACCAACGCCTCCACAGCGTCCAAGTGGACGGCGCGGCTGCTCGACCGCGCCTACGGATCGGCCAAGAGGCAGAAACGCATCAAGCTGCTGATCAACCCGTTCGGCGGCACTGGTAAGGCCCAGAAGCTGTACACGCAGGAGATCGAGCCCGTCTTCGCGGCGGCGCGGTGCGAGGTCGACGTCGAGACGACGGCCGCCAAGGGCCACGCCGTCGAGATCGCCGAGAAGCTCGACATCGACGCCTACGATGTGCTAGCCAGCGCGAGCGGCGACGGCCTGCCGCACGAGTGCTTCAACGGGCTCGGCCGCCGGCCCAACGCTCGTGAGGCCCTGCGCAAGGTCGCCATCGCCCAGCTACCGTGCGGCAGTGGCAATGCCCTCAGCTGGAACACCAACGGCACCGGCGATCCGGCTACAGCGGCGCTCGCGATCGTCAAGGGCGTGCGCACGCCCATCGACCTGGTCAGCATCACCCAAGGCCAGACGCGTTCGCTCAGCTTCCTCAGCCAGAGCCTCGGCATCGTCGCCGAGAGCGACCTGGGCACCGACCATATCCGCTGGATGGGCGACGCCCGCTTCACCTACGGCTTCCTCGTACGCCTGCTCGGCAAAACCGTCTATCCGATTGAGTATGCCGTGCGCGAAGAGATTGTCGACAAAGCTGACATCAAGCGCCACTACGCCCAAGCCAAGGGCGTGCTACCGCCGCCTCTGACGCCTCCTCAGGCCGACGATGACCACAGCGACGGCGATGACGCCGGGCTCCCGCCCCTCAAATACGGCACGGTCAACTCTCCCCTGCCCGCCGACTGGACGCCGATGACGGCCTACCCGAACATGGGTAACTTTTACGTCGGAAACCTGACGTACATGGCGGCCAACGCGCCCTTCTTCCCCGCCGCGCTGCCCTGCGACGGCTTCCTCGACCTAGTCACCATCGACGGCGACATCAGCCGCGCCAAGTCCGTCGACCTGCTCCTGTCCGTGCCCAAGGGCACCTTCCTGGATCAGGACGCTGTGCGCGTGCGCAAAATCTCTGCCCTCCGAGTCATGCCCAAGTACGGCGGCAGCGGCAGTATTGATAATAATAATAAGAAGGATAAGAAGACCAAGACTGGCTTCTTCAGCGTTGATGGCGAGCAGTATCCCTTTGAGCCTTTCCAGATCGAGGTCCATCGTGCTCTTGGCACCGTCTTGAGCAAGAACCCCGGTGTGTATGAGTATCAGCCCATCTGGGATCGGTAGAGGGGCTACCTCTTATTATACTATCATCTATAATATCTAGTTAAAGATGATGAAAAGTTTTTTTATTGGTAAAAGGTGGAAAAAAAGGAAGCTGCCCCAACAAGACCTGTCTGTGGTGTGCTCTTTCTTGGTCTATGTTTTTTTCCTGTTTGGCTACTTTGGTATTGATACAGTACAGTATAATATATATTGCACTGATACGGTACATTCCTATCGTTCCATGTTATGTCATGTGCAAGTCAAGTTAGTCCTAGCTGTCTCTCTGCACCCTCACACTCCTCCTAAACATCCTCCTCTTCCGAGTCTCGGGATTGATAAAGTCCGCGGGCCTACCGTAATCCGGCTTTCCGCCGAGGGTGTTGAAGATATCACCAATGTAGTTGGCCGGCTTGATGCCGGCTTCAAACGTCGTCTGCCAGCCATTTAGAATGCCCTCGACCACTTTGATGCCGGCGAGATAGATGTTGTTGATGGCCGGCTCGAAGCCGCCCTGGTCGGCGTACAGGAGGTTCTGCAGCGGCGACACACTGGGCGGCGGCCGGTCAAAGTCCGAGGCGGTGCGCATGACGATGATGCGCGAAAAGTCTGTTTTGCCGTACAGTGTCGAGCGCACCAGCGCCGAGAGGCTGGCGTTGTCTTCCTGCGCTGTCGTGCAGTATACCCCGGACCCGTTGGTCCAGATGTGCGTGGTGTTTCCAAAGGCCTCTGCGAGGATGTCGCCCGAGTAGTATACGTCGCTGGTGGCTACATCGCACGCCACGACCGATGGCGGAGATGCGCCGGCTGCGTAGGATGATATGGGCGAGTAGAGTGCGCGGTAGGCTTGAGCTGTCGTGCTGTCGTTGAGGCGTGCCGTGGACGCGAACGAGACGGCTATGTCCCGGAGTGTGGTTGACACTTCGAATACTTCCGTCCCGTAGATGTTGACTGGGTAGTCGGATGGTGCGTCGGTTCCGAGTGGGATGTAGCCCGTGGTGAAGTTGGAAGGTAGTTCGCGCGAGTCGAACTCGTATTGCAGCGCCACTTGCACTGCGTACCGGGCAAATGTCACGGAGCCGAGTGTTGCTTGTTCTGGATTGACGCCTCCGATCCCCGCGATCATGAAGTAGGTTTTTCTTAGGTCAAATATCTGGCTCAACGACAACGCGCCCACACTGCCGGCCGCATTGATTTCGGATTCACCCTGTATACACGGAGAGATATCCTCGATTAGTGGAAAGTATCAAGAATGGAGAAAAATGAACTTTTGTCTAACTCTCTTTCCTAGTCGACACTTCGTAGGAGTGGTCCATTGAACAGACAGGCAGACGGCAGTGGTGAGGTTGCTACTGCTGCTGATATAATTTGGAGACATTCAACTTACAGTTGTCATCTGGCAGACCTCATAATCTACCGAGCAGTGGACATCTGGGAAGAGAGGCGATATGCCGGGCACAGTGATGTTGTGGGCATAGATGTCAAACTCCTTGATGCCCTTCCACGCAGCCTCTTCGTACTTGAACATTGAGATGATGAACACCTTGGGCGCGATTTTACCTGCCCATCTCGCACTCAAGTCACCGCTTGGCGAGTTCACAGGTGCAGCTGAGGAGGTGAGGGCAAGGTGGCTGACAGCCAAAAGAACAGACAACAGGCTGGCGTTGTTGAGCAGCATATTTGGCTATTTCACCGTCTGTGCTGCACAGCGAGTGACGGGGACGAGAGGGCAAAGAGAGAAACAGACACTGGACATCAGAGCATGTCTTATCACCAACCTAAATATGTGAACAAGCAAAGAGGCGGCAGGAAAGCTTCGCAAGCTTTCGAAGCTTCCTGACCCTCGAAAAGCTTCTGTAGCTCCATAGCCTATCGTGGTCGAAGTCCAACTAGCAGGCATTGTCTCCATCGGACATCACCAATGTGGCCTATTAAGAGAGTCCGGTACCTCTTATCGACGACCACAAGGTAGGATTGTGCAGCTGCAAAGAGCCAAGATTAGGACAGTGTTATCAGTTCCCCGGAGAGGGTGTGATCCGATTGCGGAACTTGTGAATGGAGCTTGGAGTAAGTTACGTAAGATAATGTCACACCTGTGACTGACACCATCGAGACAAAAAACCAATAACTGAAAAGAGAAATGCTAGCCTAACGCAAACCAAAAAACAGAGTTCAATCACATCTCGACGTCACACAAGAATATCTCCCCATGTTGCTACTTATCATGTGCTATCAAGTAGACTGCAGATACACACAACCTGACAGAGGTTAGAGTTAACTGAAACTCCTTCTCGCAGCCTTGGTGAGCCTGCTAAGACGAATTAGATCTGCCACGTCAGATCCGACATCAAAAGGTTCGAGCCTGACACATTCTCCTATGTCACTCAGTCACTATCGGGTATCAAAATGGTACAAAATGAACAGTCCGGAGTTTTGGACGGATAGTCCTTGCCAGTGACATATCTTCTACCATTATTCATGTCTGCAGAATAGGGGCATGTAGTGTGCCCCTGCAGGTTACACAACAGGAAAGGATAGACTGGACAAAATGACGGTCGTGAGACGAAGCTCCAAATCTTTTCTGGGCTGCAAGAATCAGAGCCTCGTCTTGATTCTAATGTGGACATGTTGGGGAATCACCTGCGTAACCGCAAACCCTTCTTTCAGTCAACAGCCAAGTGTTGTGACTCTTTGGCTTCTTCGTTCCAATGGTACCAAGGAATCTAGTTGCTCAAGGCTATCAATGGCAGAAGGCTGTGCAGAATATGTCGGGCGTTGGACGCCGAATGGTCTATGAGATCCCAAGGCTTTAGAGATCCTTCAGTCGTGACCTAGCCATGCTACAGATGCGGTCGGTGTCTGGAGATCTGTGCAGAAGCGTCCCAAGCTTCTCTGTCGAAGAATCGCCGCAATAGGATCTGAGGGTGCAGGCAAAGAGTAGATGAGGATATGCAGCACAATCAAGGTGGCTCGGTGTGCTTATTTCACTTTGCCCATGACTGTTTCCATGCCCCTCCCGGTGTAGGTAGCAGCAGCAGCTCTCTTGACAGCGGAAATCATTGTGCGGTCCCACTCATCTCTCGTCTTCAAAACGCCTTCGACCCAGCTCAAGTGCAAATCCCAGAACTCGGTCTTGAATTGCTCGTACACACTCGGCACAAGAGCTTTTTCTGCTTCGAGCAACTGTACGGTGAAATTGACAGCCTTCCACTTCGGCTTGATGGTCTCATTGAAGGCCTCTGGATACTTTTCGAAAAAAGCAAAAGCAGCGATGACATCTTCACGGAATTTGGCTGCGAACGCGTCTCCACGGCGGAACTTGACCCCTCGGTTGGTGCGAAGGGCGGTGAGATAATGGACAAGTAGGGCATCAGACATTTCTTCGATCAAAATGTCGAGAAGGGATGGGTGAAGGACGTCTTTGTAATCTCCGACGTAGTCATCAAAAGTGGTGACGATCCTCGACATGGCCTGTTGCTCGTACCATTTCCCCGGCACAAAGAGGTCGGATAAGATGGTTCGGAAGTCGACAGTAAAGATGAGAGAGACGAAGCGGTTGATGCAATGAGTGGCCAAGTCTACATAGCCATCTCTAATCTGATCCAGCTCGATGTTCCCGCTCGTAGTCATGAATTTTGCAGACGGTGGGGCGGGAAGCTTGGAGAAGCCGTTCTTGAAACGCGACAAGAAGCCTGCCTGAGCTGCTGGATCGTCGACATCGACAGGAGCGTCGTCAACACAAGCAATCTGGTCATTGGCAATGGCTAGCAGCCAATCCTGGAAGGGCTGCAGAGTTTCGCTTACCTCCGGAGTCGGACTCTTATACCGTACAGTCTCGTCGTCAATCAATTTTTCCCACTGTCTCTGTCGAGACTTGAGCGCGCTAAAGATAGAGGCTAGCACACCTTCGACAACATCTTCGCGTTCTGAGTCTCCTGCAAACATGATTTGCTCACCCAGCATGCGCCACATGTCGCCCATGGTTTTGGTTCTGAAATGGCCACTAGCGTCTTGTTCGATAGCATCGGTTGATCGTTGGGTGAAGTTGGCTCGATCGGCCACGTACATTCGGTCGATCCATTCATTCAATGCTTTCGTAATCAAGTTGCGGTAGTCGCGAATAAGTTCGCCTTCCCGTCCGTCAACGACGTGAGGTTTCAGGTCGTCCCGACTGACGCCAAGCTTATTCATCTTGTCATAGTAAGTTTCAACGTAAGTCACAATTGCCAGCATTTCAGGTGGTCGTAATTCTGGCGAATCGACATAAGCAACTAGGAACTCTCTCATGGCTTTGTGGTAGATGTCAGTGTACGTCTTGAAGATCTTCCACTTCTTGGGAAACAGTGATTGCATGCCCTCCCGGCAGACAAAGAGATCGTTGAAATACCACTTGGTGTGCTTGTCCAGTTTGGACGGATCCTCCTTAAAGTCTTGGTTGGTGGTCGACAGTTTATTCTGCACCACTGCTTCGATGGCCTGCAAGAATTTGTCCTTGTAGCCCCGGATCGACTTTGGGCCAATGGTGAAGGAGGTGAATTTGCTGACCAGGTCTTGATGGTCTTTCTGGGCATCTTGCAGAGCTCTGACGCGACCATCGTTCTTCTCTTCGGCTGCAATGACAATGGCGAGTCTGACCACTGTTCCATTCAACTCATTCTGCACAAAGTCAATCAGCCGCATGCAGATAAAGCCGACATTCTCATCAAACAGCTCGATCATAGCATCCAAGCGCTCGAACCAATCGAGAAGAGTACGCTCGAGGCTGTCGTCTCGAGCCTTCCTGATCTGGTCGAGTGCTTCGTCTCGAAAATCTCGCAGACGCGTCAGACGCATGTGAGCCTCGAGCAGGTTTGTCTGCACCTCTGGTTCTTCGGCATCCTGTTCGAGCAGGTTCTGCACCAGCGCACAGTCCTGCTCGAAGCTCTGAAGACCGGCCTGCATGGCTCGGGTCGCCTCGAAGTTGCGGTGGACCCTAGCGAGATAGTCGATCTGAGGGAAGTTCTTCCGGATTGACTGTGCCTGCTCGCACAAGTCGTGGATGGTCTTCATTTCTTCCTTGATCTGGCCAACCAGCTTCTGGCCCTCGGCAAGCGTCGACATGCCCTGCTGAGTGGCTTCGAGGTGCTCTTTCAAGCCCTCTCGTAGACGTGAGTCGACATCTCCTTTCTGTCGGCTAATCTCCGCTTTGAGGCTGGTGATCTTCTCAAGCTCGTCGGGCGTACGCAGGATGTCGTCGATATGCGGGATAGTAATACCGCCATCAGCGGCCGCCGGTACAGCCATCAGCGTTGCTATGGGTGATAAATCATGCCAGTCGATGGAATCATAAAGTATTACCGTTGGCCTTAGGAGGAGTGCTTCGGGTGGGCGGGGCCATCTCTACTTAGCCTGCTTTGATCCTGGTACGCATCTCGATTCGAAAGGGGGGAGGGGGGGTTTGTAAACGGGAGACTGTAAACGGGAGACTGTAAACGGGAGACTATAAACGGGAAACTATAAACTCGCGACTCAGTATTCTGTCTAAGGGGCTTTGACATGACTCGTGCAACAAGTTAGCGCCATCACGTGCAGGAAATTATATCCGCCCACCCTTTCTTGCAGTCCAAGGAGCTGCTCTTGTTGCGTGTCAGATTCAGAGCTCTTTTATCAGTTGTCGACTGCTCCTCGCCACAATGCCCTACTTCCGCATCACCCTCATCCGCTCTGCCATCGGCCTCCCTGCAAAGTCAGGCAATGTGCTGAAGGCCCTCGGCCTCCGCAAGCGAATGGCCACCGTCTTCCATCCGGTCACTCCATCTGTTGCCGGCCAGATTATGATGGTCAAAGAGCTCGTTGCTGTTTCTGAGGTCGACAAGCCAAAGACGAAAAAGGAAGTGCATCAAGAGCGGGTACCAGACCGCGGCTTTTACATTGAGTCAAGAGCGGCTGATGCATTGAAGAAGGATTAACGAGCTGGTCATTGAGTGAGACACTTGCTTGGCCGAGTTCATGGGGGAATGACAATCGAACCATCCGTGATTGCCACGGCGGAGCCGCTCAGCACCACCTTCTCAACGCGGCTTGCTGACCCGTCAAGAGTCACCTCGACACCAATATCGCTCCTCCTACCAATTTCGACTGCTTGGGTGAGCTCGAATCTCTGCACCTGCTGCTTGACCTCAGACAGGGCGAGGAAGACAGACAAGGCAGACGAAGCAGAGCCAGTGGCCGGATCCTCCAATGTGTTGCTGATCATGCGAGTCCGAAGATCTATCACGCCGTCACGCTCTCCTTGTTTGCAGTAGAAGAAAAACTCAACAAGGCCGTGCTGGAAGAAGTCGCGGTTCAGGCCTTCAGAAGACAGTTCTTTCAGTGGCGTTCTGACTTTACCAAGTGTCTCCAGGTCAGGGAGCTCAACCAGGCAGAATGTCATGCCCGGGACAATGGACACAAACGGTGCGGGCTTGACTATTGCTTTGGCCACGTCGGGGTGCAAGTCGTGCGCGAGGCCATGCTCAGATCCGAACTTGCGGTCGTGGATGTGCGTGTTGTGAGGAATGGAGACGGCGGCTACTCGCGTGGCACTGTTGTACTCGAACTCGACTGGGCTTGCCTTGGTGTTCAGCGTGCCTTTGACGATACCAGAAGCTCGGGACGCTTGCAATGTTCGACCCAGGTAGCATGAGGTGCCAATGAGCGGGTGACCGGCCAGTGGGATTTCTGCCGTCGTGATGAAGACATCGATCCTCCACTCTGACTTGCGAAAGGCCTCTTCGCTTTCATGCAGGATGACGGTCTCAGATAGATTGAACTCGCGGGCAATGGCCTGTTTCTGCGCTTGGTTTAGCTTGATTGAGGCTGGGAGTCTGACGATGGCGAGTGGGTTGCCTAGGTATGGAGTTTGGGTGAAGACGTCGGTAGTGATAAATTGGATAGTCGCCATCTTTGACGATGATGACGATGAGAGAAGACAATTCGACCGCTGCTTGGGTTTACTTTTCGACTCCTGTACAATACAATACCTCTTTCTGATGAGTCACAATGCGTGATGGCGAGGGCGAGGCGAGGGATGTAGTAAGTTAGTCCATCGGCACCTGCCGTATCCTATTATTACTAATAAGTAAAGCTGCAGCCAACTGTCATCCTGTTCACGTGTTGTCTGTGCGTGCCAGAAAATGTCAGGACAAGCCCGTTTCTCTAGAGCTCTCGAGTGGAGCTAAGCTTTCACCTCACAAGCTGACGGTGTGCAGCTCAAAGTCTTGTTTATAACTCTGAAGTGCAGCTTTCCATATCCAAATCTCGCCCGCTTCTGTAGCTTGGACGTGTATCATACCCGTTTTTAACACGCAGCTATGAGATCCATTCGCGTCGTCCGCTCCTCCGCCCGCACTCTCACTCACTCCTACCTTCCATCATCATCATCATCATCATTTCGTCGCCTTTCAACCCTGCGCGTGATTCCATCCACCACTCTCTCCGTCCAACCCCACCAGCACAAGCCCCAGCAGCAATACCTACGCCTTTGCTATCGCCCCTTATCCACCTCTTCATCTCCGGCTTCCCCGCCCAACACCGAGCCCCCGACCAACTCGCATTCCAAGGCCCAATCGTCCGCGCTCTCCGACAGCCAATACCATGAAATCGCCGACGAATACCTCAACAAGCTGCTCGCCGCCCTCGAAGCAAAAGCCGAAGCCGAGGATGGCTTGGAAGTCGAGTACTCGGTACGTTTTTCTGTTTCCTCTCCCCTTTCTTCAAAGCTGTGCATTCAGACATATATGCATACAACCATACAACCATACAACCATACAACCATACATGCATACAACCATACAACCATACATGCATACAACCATACAACCATACAGCCATACAACCATACAGCCATACAACCATACAACCATACAACCATACAACCATACAACCATACAACCATACAACCATACAACCATACAACCATACATGCATACAACCATACAACCATACATGCATACAACCATACAGACACACACACATACATACAAACATGCATGCATACCATGTCCTGTCATGCCCCATGCTGACCTTTACGTCGGTACTTCCAGGCCGGAGTGCTCTCGATCGCGCACAAAAACGGCACATATGTGATCAACAAGCAGCCGCCCAACAAGCAGATCTGGCTGTCGTCGCCCGTGTCCGGGCCCAAGCGGTACGATTGGATTGTTGGTGGCGCAGGGCAGGACGAGAAGGAAGGGACAGAGTTTGCTACTGGTGACGATGGCAGGGGTGGCTGGTGGGTGTATGCGCGGGATGGGGGCCGTTTGAGCGCGCTGTTGAAGAGGGAGGTGGGTGTAGAAGTCAACAAGGACGAGTGATGGAAGAATGACCGAAGACAAGAGATTAAGCCATTTTCTATATTTATTATCTGACTGTGTGGGAGTTGTGGTCCGGTAGGTTGGTGTTCTTTTATTATTTTGATTATTGTCTCCGACGAGTTGTCAAGCTTGGATTGGTGGGGGCGCTTCTCAACAGTGGTGGAAAGGGATTGTATCAGCCTAGCTACTGACACAACCATATACTGGTACAAAGTAATGTGATCAGACTTCTTTCCATCTTCACCGTCTCTTCTTCACGCCGCCCTTGGGACTTGTTGGTCCCTTTGCGGCTGGTGCTGCAGCAGGAACACCTCCAGCTCCAGCTCCAGCTCCAGCCCCAGGGGGGGTTCCAGCAGGCGCTCCTTGTGCTGGCCCTGGCTGCTGCTGTCCAAACCTGTTCGACCTCCCCCCCAAGCGCTTGGACATAATCTGCCTGCTTACGAAACTGATCAATATCATCATGAGCCAGCTAGGGGTATTGCCCAATGTCCAGATGACGTATCCCAAGGCCTCTAGCAGGCTTGCCTTGGCCAGCAGCGAGTCAAAGGGATGCAGGGCACCGGTGTACTCGTCATCCTCGAGGTAGCGGGATTGCGCGCCCGACGGGATCGAGACAATCTCGTGGATGGTGGTGGTGGTGTGGTTGAGGAAGTGGGTGCGGAGCGGTGTCTTCTGCCCGGGCGGGTCGGTCGACGGCACGAGGAAGTGGAAGATGGCGGGAGGAACGGCCTGCAAGGCAGTGCAGAGCACTCCCTCCTTTTCGCAGTCGAGGCGGCCGAGGTGGAGGTTTGCTTGGGTGAGCGCGCTGAACAGCGGTACCGATTCCTGAGACCGGCCTTAGCTGCCGATTCTTGTTCTCCATTCCTTCACACAGAAACTGCAACATACATTCCAGAGCAAATCCACCGTGTGGCAGTCTCCAAGACACGTCTTGTTCCCCCCCGTCACGTACACCACCCACTCCTCATCGCCGCCGGCCTTGGCGCCGAGCTTGCGCTTGTAGTTGCGGATGTTGATCCGCTCCACTGTTCGCTCGGCAACCGCTTGGATGGGGCTGGCCACAGCTGCGGCCGCGCTGGAAGGGATGTAGGCCTTGGCTTTTTCCAGCCAGCCCGCCGCTTTGGAGGCCAGTGGCACTTGGTCATTGCTGGCGACGAGGCACGGGAGGAGGGAGGGAAGGAGCAAGACTGAGAGGGCGGGAAGGAGCATAGCGGCAATGAGGTCAGCAGTGACGAGAAGAAAGACAACGAAGTGGGAAGGAAGTGGAACGGATGTTGAAGACTTGGGGAGCTGTTTCAAACAAGCACTGCTGTGCCGTTGCCCAAGTACCGGTACTACCCACGTATCGTAAATTATTCCGGGCCCATCTATTCCTCTTTGAGAAGTAGTACATCTGGTATATACTTGTCAAATACGCGCCTACTATTGGCTGATAAGCGCCAAGACGAATAGATGTGACCCACACATTCGTCTCTCATATATCGCTCATACAGAGCCTCTAGATAGACAAAAAATCAAGAGAATCAATTAGAGGGTCAAATCCTCATCAGAGCAGTCTCCATCGACCGATCGTCATAAGACGACCGTCCGGGGCCAGATACACTCTTGTATCTGACACTACTTCTCAAAGCCTTGCTTTGATATCAGTTATATACTTTATCTCCGTATCCACTGCTGCTGTAATTATATCCTGCTGTGGCACCGGCCACGTTTGGGTTTGCCTCTCTCAAGCATCTGGTCCTGTAGATAGTGCCCACCACCTGTATCACCACTACTATCATCTATGATCCCTATATGCTTAGCCTGCTGTTGAGTGAGGGGCAAGTCGTATGGAGGTGCGCAACGTAGCACGGGACTCTGTCCCTCCTGCTCGCACAGGAGGAAATCACGGTTGATGATTCACTAATTATCAGATGAGTACAGAATTGAATATTGCTTGATATCGAAGAGTAGAGCGCGCAGCACCGTATATCCATCTAACGTACTCTGCGAGATGGCAGCTGATAATTAGACCCCAGTACGAAACGACGGCGTCTTGGTGGTCTTATCACCTGCCAAATAGGGTTTTGGTGACAATTAATGACAACTCCCCTTGACACCTGCACCTGCTCCTAGAGGACACTCTTCCTGTACCCTGGTGATTCTACTGTTATAGGGGTTCTGATCCCTCAAGTATCTTTGTATCTAGCAGGAAATAGTGCAACCATAGGCCTGTGTCTTATGCTCGCCGGCTGCGCAGCGGCTGCGCATACACTAGGTCAGAAGAGAATGAGGTTCGTCATCTGCGGGGTACTACCAGTCCCTCTCTATTGTTTCATCCGTATGACCTTGGTGCTATAATTCACCTTGAGTACCGGTAGTCTGTCCTGTTGCAATCTTGGCCCTGAAAACTTTTTGCCCTGTGTACATACGTCACGGGAAGGTGCGAATCCGTCGCTCGCCAACTTGGTCAGTTACTTACTGTCTTACTGACTGAAAACCAGGTACCGCCTGATAACTGCCCTTCTGACCATGCTGAGACAGTTCCGACTCAGTGACAGAACAAACATGTAGATGTCACCCTGGCAACATCAGCCGACATCTACGGCGGTGACATCCATCCATCAGATTATTCTCAGCCTGTTCTCCTGCATCGGGCCTATAAATCATCTACCAGATCATGCGCCTCGGTTCTGCACATCTTCGTTCCTGCAATCTCTATGGAATCGAACAGAACAATCTCTAGCCTTGTTTGTCCATGTGTATCAATACGGTAGCTCCCCAATAGTCTCCTTCAGAGCCATATAGCTGGTGAGGGCGAACGAAGATAGTCCACCGGGCTTTAACGATACACTTTAAGTTACAGTAAGAATATTACAACTTCATCTATTCCTCCTACAGAGCTACTAGCCCCTAGAGGCTTGTCAATCTTGTACGTATGTACAGTCTAGCATCTCTATTTCTCCGCCAATCTTCGTACATTTTCTGCCAATCATTGATGATGTGAACTAGACTGAGTTGAGTTTTACCAGCAGCTTCATCTTCCCTTGTCTATTAGGGCAGTCACAGGATAGAGCCTCCTGCCAGGGTCCTTTCAGCTCTCGTTGATTGTCATATGAGCACTTTCATGCTTCCTCTTGGCCCAATATCTTGTCATCCGTGCTATTATCCTCAATTGAGACACGTTGAATCTTTCTAATCCGCGCCTTCCCGATAAAGACCGCCGCCGGCGCCTTGATCTTGTGTCACGCGCCAATTTTCGATGAGTCTTCGCCTCGTTATCGTCGAACTTTATCCTTGGTCCGAAGCTTCTCGCCGTAGTTGTAGAAAAGAATAGGTGCCGACACAAAGATCAGCGCGAGGAATCCCAACAATGTGTTACCCCATCCATAATGCAAACTTCTGTACAGACTTGGACCAGCAAGCGGCAGGAATGCGCCACCCATGTATCGGAGGAGATTGTTTGCGCTCAGAGCTGAAGCAGCACTCTTTGAGCCAAACATCTCAATGAGATACAATTGTGTCGGCATCTCCTCTTCGTTAGTCACCGCACCCAACTTGTCGGGGACGTCGACCAAAGGTTAATACTTACAAGAACAAAATAGGCCCCAATGCCGATGATAAAGGTTCCGATAATCGGGAAAATCCAATGGACCTTGTAGTATGCTGTCCATCCGTAGATAAAAAGGCCCACAGCAACTAGTGGGCTGAACCAAATCATAGGTAGGAGCCGATACTCAGGTTTTGACTGTTTCTGGCCACCGTCGGCCGTCAAATGCGCCGCTTGTATTCGGGAATTTAGCTTGCCGAATATGCAGACACTCATCACTAGAGCAATACCTAGACCCAGGTATGCCAGACCTGACACAGACTTAGAGAAATGGTACTGGCCTTCGAATACGTCGTTGAAGGTGGTGAAAAGAAGGTAGATGACGCCGAACACCAGTGCTGCATATACCGACAGAGCGAGCACGACCGGCGAGCGTCCAAGGAGTACGCTTGGCCGGACTACTGCTTGTACAATCACTTGTTCAATCGTCAACGGTAGACCTGACTCCAGCGTGGATCGTAGGCTCCCATTTCCGGTTGACTCTCGGAGCCGGGCAGCTTTTCGCTCCAGAATCATCTTTGGAGACGTCTCGCGCATGACTGCAACGGTGGTGAGTTCGGCAGCACCTCCAAGAATGGCCAGCAGCCAGAATGTCCATCTCCAGCCCTTGGCTGCCTGTAAAAACCCACCTATTACTGGACCAAGAACCTGCCAAAAAACCTGTCAGCATAACTAGGACTTAGAGCCCATTGGCGGACCCGGGTTTCAGCTCACAGGTCCCGCAAGAGGCCCAAGACTAAAAAGCGCAGTCGCAAGTCCTCGTTTTGCAGGAGCTGTGATGTCTGCTATAGTTCCACCGCCGAGTGCAAGCGGCATCCCGCCCGCACAGCCTGAGAAGAAGCGAAAAACCATAAATTGGGCCGTAGTCTGGCTCAATGCGTTGCCTACAACAAAGGCCATAAAGACAATGTTGGCAATATGATATACCGGAAGCCGACCGTGTAGCTCGCTGGTCGAAGAGAGGAAGAGTGGACCAAAAGCCAATCCCACCAGGTAAATCGTTATAGCAAGCGTGCTGACAGCAGTAGACGATATGCCCAGGTCGGCAACGATGCCTTCGATAGCAGGAGCACACATCGTCGTGGCCATGTTCCTTGAGTATGCTCGTATTAGTTAACTGTTGTGTCGGTTGATGCCCAGACTGAGACTTACGGGATTAGGCCAAGGATTGCAACTAGAATGACATGTACCCATCTTTTCTCATGGGGCCAGTTCACTGGGTTCCCAGGATCGTCCGGCCCGTCCCAGTCGACAATGTCCTCTTCGTCTCTAGCTGCTGTCGAAAGGTTGGTGTTGTCCGGTAGATTCTTCTTCTTGTTGCCCTGTGCCTCCACCATGATCGATGCGATTGTAGTAGTGCAGTCAATCCCAGAAAATTAGAGAATAAACTCGATCAGGTAACCTTATCACCGACAAACTGTATGTAGTATGGCCGGTGGGAAACTTCGAGTGATGGCTCTAGAAAAGCAGTAGAGTTGTTCCCTTGGTTCATGGGAATTACATACCCTGCGATTGCTATACAGCGGACCACGAACTCTGCGTGGGACTACCACGGCTGGCCACGGCCATAATCATCTGTGGATAGCCGATATGTTTCCGCGGAGGATGTTGCTAGACAGACCAGGAGCAATCGGACGGTCGGACGGACGGTCGGACGGTCGGTCGGACGGACGGTCAACCCGAACATTTAACCATCTTCATATGGAAATACCTCGAACATCTCCAAGATTGAAGATGACTATTGGCTTGTCGACTAAGGTCCATCACGAGATCACCTTGTTGGTCGCGCAACCGTGGCCTCTAGAGCAAAACTCGTCAACCCCGACGGAACAGTCGTAGCTGTTCGTGCCGTTGATTAGAGTGTTGCTCAGTGACTCGGTACTGCCCCATTTCTCGTTGTCGACCACGAGGAAAAGGTCGAACGGTGCATCCAGTCTTGCAAGAAGATGGCACCGATATCCTCGTCGTAGTCTGCGGTGGCCGGCCCGTTGAAGACGAGAGGGCCAAACAGACCATTGACGATTTGAAGGTTGACATGACTCTGGTACCAGGTCGTGCCGTACTGATATGCTCTGAACTTGTAGGTAAACGTTTTTCCAGGGGGAATTGGACACTGAGTGACGCCAGGCACGCCATCGTATTCCACACTACCGGTTGCCAAACGCCGTGCCAGTGGATAGAAGTGGCGTTTGAATGCATATTATTGGTGACGTGGACAACCACATTGTCTCCCCAGTTCGCGATAATGGCTGGGCCCGCTATGCTGCCATTAAAAGTCATGCAAGAAGAGCGTTCATAGCCGTCTTGATTGCAAGCTCCTTCCTCAGCCGAGAGCCATACTTCGACAGTGCGGCCGGTTTCTGGTGTTATCGAATAGTAGTGGGTATCGATGCTGTATTCACCCCAGCAACCTCTAGATTGGGCCGTATTTTTGCGTGCTGAGGTTTTGTGGATTCGAAAACACGATCCAAAATCGCTAGGGAATGAAATAGCTAATTCAGTAGATGTTTACCCGAGAGCAAACACGGTAAAGAGTGTCCGCAGTTTCATGATAGCCAGCAAAGAAAAAATACAGACAAACTCCAGAGAGAGATGGGAGGATCAGAATCTCAAACGACGGGTAATAGAGGGGACCCGTGCCGACCTACCTCTGAATCGCGGAATAGTTGTGGCCATCACTGTTTTTCTTTGTCCGACAACTAGCTGAGCACCCCAGGACCAAACAACTGGTTCTTGTGCCGTCATGGTTTGTTTAGTCCAATGTGATACGGTACGTGTGTCTCCTATTGGTGAGAATACGGTATCATGCAAGGAGGTTCCCACCAAATTGAGCCAATGTCCCGACACTGAAGTGCCAAGCCATCCCATTTCGCTGTTTGGCGAACGGCCCCTCAAGTCTGTTCGAAGCGAAACCACATTCACCTCTATTCGGAGTTCCGGTATGTACTACATCAGCAAGGGAGATGATGGCTTCCCGAGGGGTTGTATTTCTAGGCAATCCCTCCCCACCACCTAAGCTGGTCAAGAGCTACTCCCCCTCTTTCACGCGCTCTGTGGGCATCAACCTCCAAAAGCGCTTCACAACCTGAACTCTGCCTGTAGGTTCATTTATTATTACCATTATTTTATTATTTGACGATGAGAACCCTCAAATCCAAGGCTGTATGGACCCTGTCGTTCTGGAGCCTGTTAATCTGGATGGCAACATTGCTCGTCATTGATGCCAGCACTTAATCAACAGACCTCCAACTCCCAGTGCGACTGATCTACCAATTCTCATACCTCCAGGGTCTCGCGGTAGGATCAAACGGCGATATTATCGTGACGACCGTGTTCCCAAACGCATCACTGTACGTTGTATCGGAGATCTCTGGGGCGACAAGCACAGCAACTCACATTCACACCTTTGAAGGGATCAACACCGCGACCGGCATCATCGAGACTTCTCCAGGGGTATTCGCCTTCATCGGGGCCAACCAGACCCACCTTGGCTTCGGCGTCGTGGGCACCTTTGGCATCTGGCAGCTCGATCTCCGGCCCACGTACACGTCTGAAGAAGCAGATGCGCAGCGGTCCAATATCAGATTGCTTGTGCCCATGCCCGAAGCTGGCTTTCTCATTGGCCTGCGTGCGCTCCCTGACTCACCGTCGGTGCTGCTGGTGACAGACACGATCCACGGGGTAATATGGCGGGTAGACACGGTAACAGGCGAGTACAAGATCTCTGTCCAATCCGACGCAATGCTGCCACCGGCATGGGCACCGATCCCCTTTGGCATCGACGGCATCCACATCCACGGCCGCTACCTGTACTGGAACTCGCCGTACTTGGACAAGGTGCATCGGATTAAGATGCTTGGAGGACGCAGCAGCGGGTTCCCTGCGCCAGGCGCGGTGCACGAGCCCGTTGGGCGTGTTCGCGCTCTCTTCCTGGACCAGCTCTCTCTAGGGCACCGCAACGAGGCGTACGTCTGGATCGCTAACAATGCGAATAATCAGATAGTTGTTGTATCTCAAGACGGTGATATTGAGTATGTCGCCGGCGCACCGGACGAGATGACTGTTGCAGGTGCGACTTCCGTGGCCTTTGGCGTGGTGGCTAGTGACACTGACACTTTGTATGTCTCTACAAATGGGCCTATCTTGAACCCTGTCAATGGTTCGCTCGTTGAAGGCGGGAAGCTGTTGGCCGTTGATACCACTGCATTTGGGGAGAAGCATTCAGAGGTTCTGACGACTGAAAAGTTCGAACTGATGTAACAAAATGATGGGTGTTGGCAAGGCTGATTGCTGCTATGGCATGTCGCTATGACCTATCACATTTATCTCGCGCTGATTTTTTCCATCTCATCATGCCCATTGCTTACTGAAAAAGCCGAGCACGGTTTCATAGCCTCGCGCATACTCTTCCTTGACGTGGGGATCGGAAAGGTCAGCACGTGCGGCCATGAATCCATGGATTTGGTCGCTGAAGGTCTCGACTAGATGAGGCACCTTTAAGTTGCTCTCGAACTTCTTGATAGTTTCGGCATCTTCATCCTTTGACGCAATCAAGAGATATGGCACAGAGATGCCGTTTGCATCTGCAGGATCGACCATGGCGGGATGAGCGACTGCGGCAATTGCAAACGGGTTGGAAGAACCAGATGTCACGAGAGACACGACTTTGCCACCCCAGCAATACTACAATATGTCCATCGTGAGCTTGTGCTAAACGCTACCCCGAAGGGATGGTATGGGGTTTGTCGGAAAATCTCCGAGTACTCACACCAAGAATGCCCCAGGACTTGATTGACGGGTTGGCAGCCTGTGCGGCCTTGACATAAGCTGGTAGAGCCTCCGCGACACTTTGGGGTGGGTGCTCCCCAAACCAAGCACCCAATTTCTGCTGCTTCTCCTTGGTATCTGGCGGATACCTAAGTTCAACTAGTTAATAGGAGCTATTTCTGGAAATCCCAACATAGTTGATATGGCTCACCATTCGATTGGGCATGGGTTCCCTTTGAACCAGTCCGGGATGAATACCCTGTAGCCATCGGTGGAGAGAATGTCTGTCCCTTGCAGGGTCTGCGAGAAGTAACCGAAGATGTCATAGATAGAGATCAAGCCCTTGGTTGCATCATCAGGCCCAGTCACATCTGGGACCCAAAAGTCAATCGACAATGGACAGATACATTCCAAGGATCACGCGAGGGCTAAGATGCTCACAAGTCCTAAGGCCTCCCAGTTGCTCATATGAGCCCTTTGGTTCGTACTTGTCGGATACCGCGGGTGGGGTGTTACAACAGGCCTCATTATGACCGTGGGATGCAGGCATTGTCGACATGGCTAATGATTGAAACCGGGGCTGGAGGCGGACTGATGAGGCTGAATTGACGTTCTGGGATTGGCAGCAGATAGTGCTTGATGAACTCAACGGTTTGCTAGGAGTAGAGGGTGCCAAGAGGGGCGTTGATGTACGGGCTGCGGCTGGTATGGTACGAACTGGGGGTAGTGGAAATCTGGGAGGCATTTTTAAAACTTTGATCCAGCTAGCTATCTACGCTAGGAGCGGTTTGGTCCTATAAGGGCTATCTCCTTAGCCGGCGGCAACGAGTACAAATTTGGCTTGGCAGCACCTTTCCCGATTTGGTCGTTTTGGCCCCAAACTATACCAGATTTGGAATAATTTTTGTGACATCAGACCGAAACTATACCTAATTAGAACAACTTTTGTGGTCTCCCTAGACCATATATAGTTTAGCCAAATCACTAGTTTAGCACTAATTATCACTACTGTCTAGGTATGGAGCTGTATTAATTACCTTAGCTACTTTAATAATATTAAGTCTATCATAACAATGGCCTCGACGCGCTCAGATGAGCGCGTCGAGGAACCAGTTATACCTTAATTTGAGCCTAAATTTACTATCCAAAAGACATTAGGCTGTCCAAATATTCGGCCTACTACAGCTCTTGAAGCCTTTCAAAGCTTTCTTTCCCCGGATATTATCCAATCTGCTGCAGAAACAACAAATATATATGCATCTCGACATCTAAATCCAACAATACCTGAAGCTCGATCTTGGTATCCTACAACTACTGGAGAGCTTTATCGATATTTAGGTGTTTGGATATATCTAAGTCAATATCCGGAACACTGTCGAGAAGAGCTTTGGAGTAATACTCACAATCTCGGACGCTTTATATCTATTAAGCGCTTTGAGCAACTTCATCGCTTTTTTTCTCTTCGAGACAGTATACAAAACCCTCTTCAGCAAGGAGAATGCTTTGCCTGGAAGCTTGAACCTATTACTACTAGGTTAAGAGCAAATTGTATACAAAATTGGCAACCTGGTACTCATATTGCAATTGATGAATCTATGATTGCATTTACAGGACGATCAAATCATACAATTAAGATGAAAAACAAGCCAATTGATGAGGGATATAAAGTCTGGGTACTTGCTCAAGATGGTTATATTCTTAACTGGCGCTGGCATTCACGACAAGATGGTCCAGAAGGGGCTGAAAAGGGCATGATAATCCCTCAAACCCAACCCTATCTTACTAGCCGATTAGCACCAACATTCACTATTGTTCTTCTTCTTGCTCGTACTCTTCGAGATCAAATACCAGGTCAAAATTTTCATCTCTTTGCCGACAACTTATTTCTTAATATTACTGTGGCTTACCATTTACTTGATATGAATATTCTCTGTACTGGAACTGCTCGATTATCGACTCAAGGTATACCAGAATATCTTATTCATCTTAAAAAACAGAATAAAGCATTACCATGGGGTACATTATATACTGAAACTGTTGGAAAAGCTCTCTGTTTTCTATGGCAGGATAATAATACTGTTCTTGGAATTACCACTGGCCATGACTTAAAGAAGACAATAATTCGATATCGAAAGTGTCCTGCGAAAACCTCAACAAATGCAAGAATTGTCCGACAAGTATTTGATGGTCAAATTCGAAGAGATCTACCTATTCCAGAGGTGATTAATGAATATAATCATCATATGAATGGTGTTGATCGAGCTAATCAACTACGAGCCTCTATGACAACTTGTCGAGCTAGAGAACGACGAATCTGGCTTCCTCTCTGGAATTTCTGTGTTGATATTTGTGCAGTGAATGCATATATCTGCTGGAAATATAACAAAGAACAAAACAGATGTCAACATGGAAGCTTTCAGCAAGAACTTGCACTATCACTACTATCATATCCACTTGAATGAGGCTAGAGTAAGTGGTTATGTTCCTGAGAATCTCTCTAGCTGGCCTGGTCATAAATGGATTAAATTTGGCAAGCAAAATTACTGCAATTGGTGTCGAAGAGTTGCTCAAGCCTATAAACGGTCTCAACCACTCACAGAAATTATTAATTCAGAAACTAGATCTCGTGGTACAAGATCTAGAGGTGGATGCGAGCTCTGTCAAGTATATTTATGTCCAAAGGGTGATTGTTTTGATCGGTATCATTGTAATAAACAGCAGAATTAATAAGACTCGGAGAGATTTCTATAGGGAGCTAGTTGAATATTAGAGTAATTAGTGATAATTAGTGCTAAACTAGTGATTTGGCTAAACTATACATGGTCTAGGGAGACCACAAAAGTTGTTCTAATTAGGTATAGTTTCGGTCTGATGTCACAAAAATTATTCCAAATCTGGTATAGTTTGGGGCCAAAACGACCAAATCGGGAAAGGTGCTGCCAAGCCAAATTTGTACTCGTTGCCGCCGGCTAAGGAGATAGTGCGCACCCCCTCCTCTGTTCGGAAGTAACGAGCTCCACGGACGTAATTATGATATTGGAGATGATCCACTTTCGGATGGTCCGTCGTTGAACCAAATCAAATCGGCCCCGACTTGCCGAAAGGACACTTCTCCTGAATCGGGTTCACAGAGTCCAATACCATGCTTTCTTGAGAGGAAGAGTCATGTCAGCCTTCAAATATGCCCTCAGATGCATCTTCTACGGTAAGTATTGATCGGGATGAGCTATCGTTTTAAAAGTTAAGCAGAGTTCAATATGGGCACCCACCTCGCCCCGCTGGGGCATTTACACCACTACCATATTTCCTGTTCAGTGCAAGGTCTTTCTGGGCAAACCGCTCAACCCAATACCTCCATTGACGGCGGTATCCGAATTGTGGAGCCCATTATAAGCGGGACGATCTCCGGTGGGCTCGCCGCCCCTGTCATTGCCAATCCTGCTTCGTCATCCAACGGCACCACGGCTCAGATGGCGTACATTTACGCCTACGGCCATGCGAGCGATGGGTCCCCTTTCTACATTGAAGAGTCCGGGATCGGGTCTGGTGCGACGCAGACTACCAGGTTGATCATCGATGTGGGTGGGAAGTACGAGGGTCTGCGGAGGATTTACGTCCTGGGCCAGCCGGTCGTGAATAAGGAGCGCACGCTTGCAAGCGTGGACTGTTTTGGTGTACCTCTGCCACCAACTACGTCTTGATGGGTCAGTCAGTCAGTCATTGGTGTTGAAAATTGTCAGATACGAGGCTTTCGCGGCGTATACTGACAATTTTCAACACTTTAAGAGGGAGGAGTCATTCACAAATGATGACGCCATTGTTAACTTTAATGCTTAGCGTCCATCATCACGTGGCTTTGGTAGATTCTGTAAAGTGAGTACCTGTGACCTGCCTAGTCCAGTTTAGCTCCCATGTGATGCTCTGACCACCTGCCTAAACAGGCACCCAAGACCACGCCCAGGTCATATTTACGGACATGTGCAGGTTCGGTATCCTAAGAGTGTAACACTTCTGATTACGTGTTACTGTATGATCTATAGACAATACACGCTGATCTTCCATCATAGTCCACATAGCCAGTATGTTGAACTCCCTGTTACCGAGAGCGACCAATGTATTTATATAGTCTTGATGTAAGTGCTGTTGGATCAGCACGGTATCCAGCCATCTCGTATGGTAATGGAGCTATTCCGAGTTGTCACTAGATTGTCACTAAACTATGTCACGTGACCTTGGGAGCTCTTCCCCTATTCTTGTACCATAGACGATTTACCAGATCATGCCATATGTAACGGATAATAGACAACGCTTCACATATTGCTGGTACAAGTCGTATGGTCGATTGTCATCCCAACAAGTGCCTTCTTTCCGCCGACTTTCACTTCGCCAGATACATTGCTACCTTTCAACATATTAGCATTACCAGTGGCCCTGCCCATGGAGAAAGTGGCACCTCTCTCCTACCTCATCGAGTTGATGGTATCTTTAACTGAATGACAGCGTTGGTGAGATAGGTGTCAAGAGGAGTTGTCACTAAATTGTCACTCAACCCGATCTGGCGGCCCCACTCCAATTTCCGATATCGCAGAGTGCCTTATCATAGATATACGGCGCTCCGCGCCCTTCTCTTCTATAGCAAGCAATACATTCATTCCTGCACTCGTACTGATCGTTTCGACCCCAAATCCCTCCTGCGCAAGCAGGTGGGGCATCCCATCATCATACGAGTCGTATGCTGACAATAGGCCGAGAACCATCTGAAGCCCAACGAGGGCTCGTTGAAAGTATTCCACCGCTTCTTCGAGCTTGTTCAGCGTAGCTAGGAGCAGACTGAGGTTCTAACAAGTATTAAGAGCAGGAATATAGATACTCACGAGGTCTTACCCGAGGGCCTTCTCGTACCTCGCAGTGCTCGCTGATACATCTTCTCCGCCTGATCAAGCTTCCCTTGACTTCGGTAGAGGTTGCCTAGATTGGTAACCATGGAGAGTGTCGACGTGTCACCGTCCATACCCATGATAAGGGGTGCCAAGGACTGGCCACTAGCGTGATCCGCATAGTACTAATCGTACTGAGATTTACACACCGATTCCACCCTCCTTAAGAGTGGAATCGTTGTCTATAGGACGATAGGTTCAATAGCAATCATCATTCAATTATCATTCCCTCACCTCTCCGCCGACGATAGCCTGCGTACTGACACGACGTGTGCTCCGCCCCGAGTGCCTTCTCGTACCCTCGCAGTGCCTGCTGATACATCTCCTCCGCCTGATCGAGCTTCCCTTGATTAGAGTAGAGAAGGCCTAGATTGGTAACTGTGTTGAGTGTCGACATGTGCTCCGCCCCGAGTGCCTTCTCCTTCCCTTGTAGTGCCCGCTGATACATCTTTTCTGCCTGATCAAGCTTCCCTTGATCTGTCAGAGGAATTGTCGCTATATTGTCACTAAACCCGATTGGGTCAGTGATTCAATAGGCGTCTCGCAGTCGTCTCACCCTCGTTTTGACCGCGCGTCCCTGCTCCTGATTTCGCAGTATATACGGCGCTGGACGCCCTCTCATTTTCATAGAGATCAATCAATTGATTCACTTTGTCTGCACTCGTATGATCACTCCCAAATTCTAATTGAGAACTTCCTCATCATACGAGTCGTAACCTTGATAAGTTTGCCATGTTTTGTCTAAGTCTGTGCCATCATCCCGATGATCTGCGTCAAACGGTGTCTCACTCCTTCTTTAGTCTAATAAGTCTCAAAGGGCCCGTTCTGTCTGAGGCCTTTCTGGTGAGGTTCCAGGACTCTTCAGGCTTGGTTGGCGACGTGGGAGGTTTGTCATTGTGCCGAGGACAGAAGGACCTGTTGTGGGATCTTGTGCTGGCCATAGTGGCGGCGGCGGCGGCGGCGGCAGCGGCGGCAGCACCAATGAAATATCGGGCAGCTTGCCAGAACCAGTGCTAGTTTCACCAGAAGTGGCAGCCTCTGCTCCTTGAAGCCACTCTTGCACCCTTCCTCTGTCGTATGTGGTATCTGGGTCGACCTCCATAGCGCCATAGTCAGAGCTGCTGTCGTCATCGTCATCGTCGAGCTCTGGTGGATCTGCAGCGCCGGCTATTGACGCCACAACAATAAGAGCCCATTGCAGATCAACCATGTCTTTCATCTTCTCAGCATCCTCTTTACTATCCAATATGATTTCGAAGATTTGTCCTGAGACAAGTGGCTGGTAGGACTTAGTATGAGATATAGCCACAATTCCACTTCCATCTTCTAGCTGAGTGCTTGGGTCACCATACCAGGTTTTCAGGCCATCAAGCATCTTCTTCATTCCATCATTTTCGAGATTGATTCTCCTATGCCGTGATAGATGACTCCGTTTCAACATCCACCAGAATTGGAGGGTAACAATATATTGAGACCCTGTAGGAGTATCATGAAGAAGCTCTAGTGGAGTAATACCAAGGCATTTTACTGCCCAGAACCCCATAGCCCACCATTTATGTAGCTGTCTATTTACAGCTAACATATTCCAGGCATAGTCTGAACAGCCTATTTTTGCTGTAAGAAGATTTGCCCATGGACGATCACCAAATAGATGCATTGCAGATACTAGAGTATCTGTGCGTTCCATATTCTCTCGAGTTGAATTAAAGGCAAATGGAAGAATATGGCAGGCTTCTGGATTTGCTGAGCCAGTGAAAAGACAGGCATTCTTCTCTCGACTGCGACACTATATTATAGTTAGTATATAAGTACTTATAGAGAATAGAATAGATAACCTTCTGGGCTTCTTTTTCATTGCGAGAATACTTTTTCCGTATATTCTCTGTTATTTGTATTGCAGGAGACTGGCTTGCTGAGAGCTGACTTGCTACTGCCTTAGCCTCTAAGCTCATTTGAGAGGCCTCACTTGTAAGCTTCTTATTCCAAGATAGCCCTGAGAGAACTAGCTATAGTATTAGCTACTAGATAAAAAAGAATTAAAGGCTAGATACTTACATTCATAGGCCAAGTCTGCTGAAAGCTGAAGTATATGCTCAGCACGAAGAAAAGCAAATCGGCCTGTCTCTGTGATGGTTCTGAGAGTGTCTATTGGCATAACAAGCATAGTAGAGAGGTGAGAGGCAGTGAACTGCCAATCTGGCTCTTCAAGTTCTGTTCGGATTCTATCCTGTAGCTTCCGAGCAAGGAGTAGGCGTATCCGGGTATCCTCTGCTGGTGGAATGATTGTAGCAGCCATCTCCTTTATCAGGACAGGGGTTGTAAGAAAGCGCTCAAGTGCATCTAGCTGCTGGTGACTGGCGGACGGGACGAACAAGGCTACCTGCTGCTGTAGGCGACCCAGTCGCCTTGTCAATTGGCTGTCACGGGTTGGTGTTTCGGTGTCAGCCATTACTGAAGGGTCCACAATCGGTTGCAAAGAGAATGGTGATTGGTAAAGTAGCTGATGATAAATCGAAGCTAAGAGCTGCAGGTGCAGAAAATATACGCCAAGCCTTGGCGATCTAGCTGCGCGCGGGGTAACTACGACATCCCACACCCTGGCCAAAAAAAGTGGAACACTCCTCAAACTTGGCACCCCCCCAAATTCCACCCTACTATTCCAACTGCAATTTACTATACAACCACAGTGTTAAGGGCTGCGCACACTTAAGGGTCTTGGCAGTCGCCAGCGACAACAAGACAGGGTGTACTAACAACAGATCATTTACCGATCCTAATGATTCAGTAAATCGACAAGACCACCACCGGCAAACCTTCCATGATAAACAACAGAGGCCAACCAATGGGAACCTATACAATACTACACCAAGACAATTCCCTCATTATGAAAATGCTTGTCACTAAGTGTCCCACAAATTCCTCACTGACTAACGACAGTGGATACTCTATACTGAGAATTAACAGAACAAAGGATATATATCCAGAACTGAATAACATGAGGACATGTGTCTACATCATAGTTTTTTTCCGCCAAGCCCTGAGAGCCCAGGGGTCCCCTGGGCTCAAATAGGCAAACTGCTGTACTTTGATATACTGGGCTTACACAGCATATCTGACTTACTGTGGGCTTATATAGCAAGTCTAATTTACTTCAGGTTATTATAGAAAATACTTCTAAAAATAGAACTATTTTAATACTTAA